>JACEGR010010489.1:0-18858 GCA_014170235.1 Listronotus bonariensis
GGATATAAAATTATACTTGACTACGTGAGTTTCGGTTTCGGCCAAACTAAAGCCACGGTCAAATATTCGGTTTTGGCCAAAAAACCAGTTTCGGTCGGACTCTAAATATGAGACAGTTATACAGAAAAACGTTTAGAACAGTAGTAAAAAAAGCTAAAAGTGTTTACTTTTTGAACAGAATTCAAAATTCAAAGTCATCTACCAAAGAAACATGGAGCATAGTAAACGAAATAGTAGGAAGAAAGAAAAAGAAAAAAATGAAAGACGCAATAAGATTAAAAGTAGGAGACGCTACGATCGACAAACCAACAGAAGTTGCGAACGGATTAAATAGATACTTCTCTCAAATAGCTAATGAAATAGAAAATAAAATACCAAAAGCAGATAAAAAATACGTTGAAGATCTTAACTCCTACAGTGACGACCGAAGTCAAAGATGTTCTAGAGGGGTTGCCAAAAACCGATCAGCAGGACTGGACGAACTATCATTGGACATGGTGAGGACCATGCCATTGGGAGTCTTGGAGGTAATGACTTGCTTCTTTAACGAATCGTTTAGTACAGCTACATTTCCAAAATGCCTAAAATTGTCCAGAATCGTGTCAATTCCCAAAGGCGGCGTAAACACTGAACTTACCAACTACAGACCCATCGCAATACCTTCGATTATCTCAAAACCAATTGAAAAAATAGTTAAAAATAGAATGGTGTCGTTCACCGAGACCCATAACATAATAAGCCTTTACCAATTTGCATTTCAAAAGAATAAGAAGACCTCAGATGCCATTAATCATACTATAGACATAATATATCAGGGAAAAAGACAAGAACAAGTCTATACTATTACCACAAGAATAAATATATTAACCAGAAGGATATCTCTTTTACCTTGAGCGGCGCAGGCTGTGACCTTCGAGGGCTACTAAACCGAAATTCTAAACCGAAATTGCCAGTGCAGTAGTGAAAGGCGAAGCAACGACTCGGTAACGGTCAATGTATTTTATATAGTTTATTGCGATACGTTTTATTTTTCTGGACTATATTATTCTGTTTAGTGATTTTTCTGTGAATTGTTAGTTAAGTTAGATTATTCCATACACTCAAATGTATAAACAAGAATTTCAAAAATGTTAAAAATAGAAAAATTGTCATATGGAAAAATAAATAGACACTTGTGTAAATTATACAATACATATTTTAAAAAACTGAAGCGTATCCAGAGTAAATATTATGATAGAAATGTCAATTGCCCAACGATTTTATTATTTGTCTGATCAATACCCCAGATTGATGAGAAGATTGGTGCGATCTGGTAGCTAGGACCATAAAGTAACATACCTACGGATAAGAGAAACCATGGCATGCTAAAATTTTCGTACCGCTTTTGCGGCAGGCTTGGCGGCAGGCTTGTCATTTTTCCAGTTTACACTTTAAATGCGTCGGTCGAAGCCTCGCCTCGTGTAACATCAGCGGTGGGGAGACACGTAAGCTTACTGAAATGACCAACTGGCGGTATTTCAACAAGAAACGAATAAAATTATATTGGGAGTTTTCGCATAACCTGTCCTTAAATCGGCTATTCCATGATAACTCTTATAATTTCCTTACTCTATGCTAGGACTTACCGAATTATTTTTTAGCTTTTAGTACAATAAAACCGTTTAATATAAAAAGTTTTTTTACATAATTTACTTTCAAGTTTTTAGTTTTGTTGTTAGTTGATACTTCTCATTCTATTGAGTTCGCCTTACTATAACTAACCAGAACTAACCAACGATTCTATATTGAAGTAGTTGTGAGAAAAATATGTAATCCGCCATTTTGTGGCGGCAGCCATTTTGGATTTTAATTTTTTTATAGTGGGTTCTATTCTACCAATCAAGCCCTTCCATTTGATACCCATATTGAGGTATTTGTGAAAAAAAATGTAATCCGCCATTTTGTGGCGGCGGCCATCTTGATTTTTTTTATAGTGAGCTCTATTCTACCAACCAAACCCTTTCATTTGATACCCATATTGAGGTAGTTGTGAGAAAAAATATGTAATCCGCCGTTTTGTGGCGGCGGCCATTTTGGATTTTAATTTTTTTATAGTGGGTTCTATTCTACCAATCAAGCCCTTCCATTTGATACCCATATTGAGGTATTTGTGAAAAAATATATATAATCCGCCATTTTGTGGCGGCGGCCATCTTGGATTTTATTTTTTTCATAGTGGGTTCTATTCTACCAATAAAGCCCTTTAATTTGATACCCATATTGAGGTTGTAGTAAAGTAATATGTAATCCGCCATTTTGTATCGGCGGCCATGTTGGATTTACAATCATAAAGAATATGTTATATTGTATTGTCATCAAGACTATGGAAGTGTACCAAATTTCAGATCGATCGGTCGTCAGGAAGGGGGTCAAATTTCAATTACTAGATTTGACCCAAAAATAATTCCAAATAAATAACAAACAGGTCAAGTAAAACCGTTTATAAATAGTTTTTTACTTCCTTGTGAACAATTTCCAATTAGTTATTTAATTAAATGGTTTGTTACAGTTAGACTATTCCATACCCTCAAATGGATAAATAGAAACTTCAAAAATATGAAAAATAAAAAATTGTCATATGCGAAAATAAATAGACACATTTCATAATAATTATTAATATATCTCAATACGACATATTATTAAAGCATCTGTTTTATTTGATTGCATAGATGTTATAAAATGCATTATAATAATATTAAAATATATTTTTAAGAGATAGGCGCCTAAACATGTTAATTTCTTAGGTACGCTCATGAAACGCCTGCAAAATATGCAGTTCGAGGTCATGAGACGCGCTAGAGAGACATTAAAGAAGCCGCCTTCGAGATATCCTTCTGGTTAATATATTTATTCTTGTGCTATTACTGTTCGTTGATTTACAGAAGGCTTTTGACTGTGTGGACCACGAAATTTTGTTGTCCAAGCTTGAAGTCTACGGATTTAGAGGTATTATCAACAACTGGATCAGAAGCTTTTTAAAAGATCGCCTGCAGTTGGTGGAAATTCTTGATAACCAAGGTAACCAAATAAAGTCAAAGACGGAAGTCACAAATATTGGAATTCCTGAAGGGTCGACTCTGGGGCCGTTGTTATTTCTGCTTTATATAAACGACCTACCATCATTACCCGTCGATGCATGCTTTACACTTTTCGCAGATGACACGACAATAACTTGGGTAGCAGATAACGACGAAAAACTACAACAGAGTGTAAATCGCGACCTAAAATAATACAAAATTGGTTTGAAGTCAACAAATTATCATTAAACATCAAAAAGTCAAAGTGTATGTCATTTAACAACAAAACAGGCACAAAACCGACAATCGTGATTAATAATAATAGGGTGCAAATTGTCAATGAGTACAAATTTTTGGGATTGACAATACAGAACAATCTCAAGTGGGATCTGCATATATCATCCTTGGCAAAGAAATTGTCATCAAGCCTGTTTGCGATCAACACAACAATGAACTATCTAGATTTAAAGTCCGCAACTCAAATTTACTTTGCTCTATTTGAAAGTCACTTACGATACGGCATATTGCAGTGGGGTTATTCCACATCAAATTATTTAGAAATTGTTTTCCTTTTACAAAAATCGAGCTATGCGCATTTTATACGGAACTAAGGACCAACAAACACACTGCAAACCTATTTTTAAAAAACTAAATATTTTAACCGTCTATGATCTGTGTATTTTGGTTAGTTCTGGTTAGTTCTGCTTTATTCACAGCAGTGCTGATACAGCAACAAAGCGACGAGACGTCCATTCCTATGAAACACGTCAGAGAAATACACTTGTAACTCCCCTATGCCAGTCTCTCTTAACTCAAAATACAATACGCCACAAGGGTAAAATGTTCTACAACAAACTACCGACGTCAGTTACAAGTATTGGAGGACTGAGGGAATTCAAAAGAAAACTAAGGAAATACCTAGGAAGATGTGCACACTACAACTACGATGAGTTCCTAAGTAAAACTATTGTACCTGAAGATTTTACAGTGTGAGTTGTCTTGGAGGTTATACAACGCTGCATGTACATTTAATTTTAATGTGTGTTCAATTTTATAATTTAATGGTAAGTATATAGACTTTTTGCTTTAAGATTACTATTGTTATACAGCATAAACTGCTTTGTAATAAATTGAATTTGAATTTGAATTTGATGACCAACCTTAAAATAGCCTCCACACAACTGTTGCAGTGCCTGCAGCCTTATGGCGTCTCTGGCATGAGGTCGTGGCCTGCGGGCTGACTTATTAGGTTTCTGGCGACGACCCCCTTTGCCTGCTCCGCTCACCGCTGTGCCGTTCCACGCTTCCTGCAAAAGACTGTCTGCTCTAGACAGAGTTGAAATCAGCCAGCCATAGATACATTCATACAGGTACCTGAAAACAGTAACTACCAAGTAGATTTTTTTTACAATTTTGGTTAGTTTATCTCACCAGTAAACATAGTAATATTCGTGCTCGGCATAGAGCTCTAGTTCAAATCCGGCCAAAAGATAAAGGGCCTGCGCTCTGAGAGTGTGGTAGAGTGCCCAAGTGGCGAAATGAGGCCTTGGAGGAATGCCCAGCGCTAAACCACATGCGGCATCTGCTCGTTCCGCTTCCTGAAATATAAACAGCTAGAATAATTACCAGCAGATGATATTAGTTAATTATGTTTTTACTTGACCCAATAAAAATACGCATGCAAAATATTTTTAAAACAAGATTATTGTTAGATGTTAACCTTTATTTATCACACTGACTGGAAACCTTGGTTTTCAGTATACAGAGTGTCTCCAAAAGCGTACGGTTAAAATGCTGCCACAAATTCCTGAGGCTAAATTATGATGATCTAACCCCATTTACCACAGTCCAGAAGTGGATGATTTCGGAGTTACAGGGTGTTCAATCCGATCAAAGCCGTATTAACCGTTAGAGGTGCCCTAGGCTGGAATTTCTGGAGCGGCTATTTTATTAGGAAAAAGAAAAACAAACATTTCAAAGAAGGGCGCCCTACTCGAAATTAAAATTGAAGAGCAACAACGACCAAAAACCCACCCCCGCCCTACAACTCGCCTTTTTGGCGACAATTTTTCACGGCGCCCTAGACTGTAGCCCAGTCAGCCTAGTGGTTAATACGGCACTGAATCTGATATTGGTTTTTATAGATGACTATGTTAATAATAGGTGCATTGCCACAAGATTTGGCTTCCATTATATTGTAAACACTAGCCACGTGCTGTATCTTGGCTAAATTAACAATGAAATAACTTGTTTGCCTCACTCTACATTTAATTTTTACATAAAATTCTTACTCTTCAATATATTTAAACTAAAAAAAGGTGTATGTGGTAAGTTTTTAGGCAGTAATCTTTAAGATATATGGATTTAAAAAGAACTTCCAGTAAGGCCTAGATTAAATTATACAGAGTGTTTCAAAATAAGATGCTGTTTTTCAGAGTGTGAATCATTATTTGGCGACTTTAAAAAGGATATTTTAAATACACTTGTATTCTAAATGGCTTAACTTTACAGGGTGGTAAATTTTGAAAAAATAAGCTTTTTACCGCTCTGTAACTCAAAGGTTAAGACATTTAGGATACAGGTTATTTGAACTTTTCTTTTAAAAATCATTTAAGGATTTATACTCTCAAAGATTAGCATCTTGTTCTGTAGTTTTTAGGTAAAAAAGTAGAGGGATAAGAATTTTTATCTAAAAGTAAAAAGAAAATGTGTCCATAAAAGTTATTTAGTTTTTGTGTGTAAGATACCGCGTGTGGCGTCTTCTAAGAGTTTACCCCACAAAATCATCTCTAGCCGAACATTATGATAATACATCTATTATTAACAAAATTATTTATAACAAAAACAGATTGAATTTTAAACTAAGGTAAGTTGGGTTAAATCGTCATGTTTTACTCTAAGGAATTCTAACAGTTTTTTTGCACCTTTTAGAGACCTATATGTATATGCCAGTTCATTAAAATTTAAAAAAAAACAAAAAAATTGTACCTCTTGAAGTTGAGCTAGCTCATCTAATAAAAGAGCAAGTTTATCCCTCTGCCTTGCTCTATTGTGACCACTCAACTGCAATAAGAGCGCTGCAGGTCTGGCAGCTCGAGCTAAGAAGGCATCCGCAGCTGAGCGGGCCGCAGGAATCGCTCTACCGCCTGAAAAATAGACGTACTGTTTTTTAAAAAATACATTATTTACTTTTCAATACTAAGCTTTAAAAAATATTTTGTGGTGTTTGAATATGTAACTTTCAAAAAATTAGGGGCAGCTAGTTCAGGAAAAAAAATAGGTTTCTACCCAAATAGCACAAACTTTCCATATCCTCCATATAAGTAAAGCATGCGTCCACACTATTTCTTGACCTTGCTGCAGAGCTGGGCTACACTACCAAACAATGGTTAAGCTGTGGAGCGGACATAAAGCATCGCGAGACCCGTGCTTTACTTATATGGGGATTGCCCAGTGAAAAGTTTGTGCTGTTTGGGTAATACTTTAGGAGTTAAAGCTTGTCTAATAAATTCGTGGACAACCGGTATAAAGTGTCCAAAGAATAATGAGTAAGTTGACTTTGACTTTATGCATTTTCCATATCAACTACGGTTAAGATTAAATTAACTTACTTAAAGCATGAGGACCACAAAAATTTCTTAGAGCTTCTCTTAAAGCATCTCTTGAGGAGCCCGAATTGCGGCCAACCAACTGTAGAGCACTGCGAGAAACCAAACATGGACCTGATTGACTAAAATCTGAAAAAAGTTCCTAGAACAAAATAGGTAGTTATTACTAGTATAACCAAGCACTTTAGCACTATGTTAGCACCACTGATCTCGATGAACAGCTAATGCTTGTTACCTGCGCGAAACAAAAGTTACAATTCATGGGCAAAAAAAATGAGTTTGTGCGCAAGCATATCGAAAGAGGAAAGCGCCTGGCGTCAAACGAAGTATCGGGCAGAATCATGTGAATTTATCGCCGCTTTTGCGTTTGAAGGACGTTGAGCCAGTACCGTATTTAATTAAATACATTTTAAAAATATAGTTACAAAAACGTTTAATACGCTATATGGCAATTGTTGCCGAATTTAAGAAAAAGAAGTATTAAAAACAGTCCCGGGTCGAGGAGGGGTGGGGGGCAAACAGTGGTGTCTGTCACGGGTGAGCAAACGGTGGTGTCTGCCACGGGTAACACCTTCAAG
Source organism: Listronotus bonariensis (assembly GCA_014170235.1). Classification (NCBI taxonomy): domain Eukaryota; kingdom Metazoa; phylum Arthropoda; class Insecta; order Coleoptera; family Curculionidae; genus Listronotus; species Listronotus bonariensis. Next base: position 7,243 of record JACEGR010010489.1, read on the forward strand.
GGGCGGCAAAATGAAACACGGAATGTATAAGAAAGTGGCGATTGTAAGAAAAAGTCTTTTTTTTTTTGGTCGTCTTTTAATTTGTAATCATACATAGGTATTTAAAAAGGAAGCAATTTTTTTTGCTGTTCAAATTTTCTCAATAAAAAGGCCGGGCGGGGCCGCATACGGCAAGTTTTGCCCCTCGTTACAAAAATAAAGATCCGGAGCTGATTAAAAGAAAGTAAAATAGGTAAGTATATCAACAAAATGTATTACATAAGTTTTAACAATGTAGCTAAATTAATGAATTGTTATCACCTGATTTGCTACTCTGAGAGTTTTCAATAATTAGAACGTAATAAGTATTTTTTTTAATATGCTGATAATAATATCGACAAAAGCGTTTACATTATTTATTGTAGTAACTTTTTAAATGTTGTTTTTAATCCTCTCTGTAATATGTTGTGAACTCTAAATGTGTAATGATATGTAAATGTCCAATTTTTCTCTATCTGAATTTTATATTATTAATTTAGCCACCATAATGCTTTATTTACCCCTTTGTTAGGGTTAGGGGCCAATTTTTAAAATGTTTTTAATTTTTAAAAGTTGTTGGACGGACATTCTCCTGCTCTGATATTGCGAAACCACGACATTGTTTTTTGGCTGATTCCTTTGTGTCTCTTTTATCTTGCCTCGACTTACACCATTCTACAAAATAAAATAAAAGTATTGGACCCCGATATGTGATATATGCTAAATTCTAACTTTCTGACTTTTCTGATCACGCATTCATGTTTAGTAGTCCAAAATACATCACAGAATCTGGGCCTTATCTTTTTGTTTTATTTTATCAAGTGACATTAAACTCACGATATGAAATTATTATTCCTGTCAACGTGACCCAGGTAATCCGTTTACCTTTTCTTCAAAGATAATTTAGCAAATATTTGTTCATATTTACTGTTGACATATCGTGTCCATGATATTTTTATATCACTACCTAGTTTATATTCGTAAGAAAATGTAAAATAATATAAATTATTATATAAATATATAGGTAATGAATATTTTTCTTTACACATTAAGATACTGAGATTTTAAAATTTTTAAATTATTTAATGATTTAAAAAAGGTTTAAGTCCGGTACTGGACATGCCTTTTTAATGCGCATGTACCAAGAACCTTCCGGTGGACCTCGAGTTTGTTTACTGCGCGAGGTTGTAAAAATCCGCTAAAGGCAACTAGGCTCTGGTATCTAAATGTGAGATACCTATGGTTAGCACTTACCAATGCTTGATGAAACGATGTTAGTCCCTGAGCACGACAAACAACTTTGAATCTCTCCATCATTTCCATGAAATGAACGACGGCCTCTTCTCGCTTTTTTATTTTCGTGTACCTCGGAAAGGTGGGGGGCAATAGTCTTTGATTTATGGATGGCTCAAAACAGGCCATTTCTTCTTCACCTAGAAACAATAATAGTTATTTAGACTTTAGACTTCCATATTTGTGGTCATATTATTATTTTAATCCAAATTAGTATATTTTTTATATGTACAGGGTGTCCCATTTTGGTTGTCCCTTATGGGAAACTTGGAAACCATAAGAGATATTAAAAATCTGATACCCCATCCTCGAGCTCTTTTTGGAGAAAACATTTATGGTAAAAACAGATCATCGCTATCGCGAAGCGTTTCAGAGATACAGGGTGATTCTTGATTTTTTCACTTTTTGAAAAGGCCCTGTAGCTTTGTTATTATTACAGATACGAGAAAACTAATTGCACATTATAAAAACACTTTTTTCCGTAGAATCCAGTGGCGTAGCCAAAAAATTTTTTAAGCTATCATTTTTGACATATGACCCAAACATGTTTTTTTTTATTAGGGACACCCTATAAATGATTAGGTAATTAAATTGCTTGTTTTTTTTCTGATTAAAATAATATATCATAGTAGGTGGTTTAATAAATTTTTACGTCAAATATTGGAAAAATTATGATTTTAAAGACGCATTGCGGCTTCTATCTGTTTTTTAAATTGTTTTATATATTTTTTTAAACAATACTGCCATCCCTCAACTCAGAAAAAAAAATTAATTAATTATTTTTTATTTTTTTTTCTACGGAAATGTCTCCTGAGCTAAGGGATGACAGATTCCTTTTAAAACAAAAATATAAACTAATAAAAATCTGTTTTTACCATAAATGTTTTCTCCAAAAAGAGCTCGAGGATGGGGTATCGGATTTTAATATCTCTTATGGTTTCCAAGTTTCCCATAAGGGACAACCAAAATGGGACACCCTGTACAGGGTGGGCCAAATTAAACTTGCACACTTTTTAACTAATAATAACTTTTTATCTGTTGCGCCTATCTTTATTAAGTCTTAATGGGCTAATAGATAGATATGTTTTCTCTAGGTTTGGCAATTTTTGGTCAACTAGATTTAGACAGGACTGGAATTACGGGATTTTTTCCAAAATACTGTATTTAACCTCGTTGCAAAAGAAATCTGATTTAGCTACAATTAAGCTAATACGTTATTCTTGCAGACAAACTATGGCAAATGATTCAGTAAAAGCGAATCTGACAACAATTAGATGATTTAGGAATTACAATTAATTTTGATAAATAATGCTCCCCATAAAGCATGCATTTCTCTTGATTTTAAAAAAGAACTTTTTTTTGGTGTCCTTTAAAAATCAAAAATGTGAGGTTACCATGGTTACTGACTTGGATGCTGACCAAACTTAACAGTAAATTAATTAAAAATAAACCTATTGGCGTAATTGTAGATAAAATTAAATTTTTTGCAATGAAGTTTAATGCATCATTTTTGAAAAAGTCCCATAAGTCCAGCCCTGTTTAAATCTCTTACACCAAAATTGGCAAACCTAGGGAAAACATGACTACCTATTAGCCCCTCAAAAATGAAATGGATGGCCGCAACAGATAAAAAGTTATTATTAGTTAAAAACTGTGCAAGTTTAATTTGGCCCACACTGTATACATAAAAATGTTATTATTTATAATTAGCTTCTTCATATAACGAACCTTCTTTGGCTCCTTCTCCCAAAGAAACTGAATCTTTAATAACCTGCAACATCTCTAATGCGCTATGTAACAGTCTTTGGCAATCATTTAGAGACGTCTGTTGCTGGTCTTCTTTTCTTAGCGAATTTAATACTTGCAAAAATATTCTGATAAATTTAATTCTAGCAAACACTGCTTGAGCTTCTGGCTAAAAAAAAATAAATAATATTATTCCTATAAGAAGGGGCAGATCCGGAACTTCATCTTAGGGGGGCGCAAATAAAAAATCTTTAATGGGACACCAACCTTTTTTTTATCTTTGGACAAACCACGAAGGCTAAAAGCCTAAATACTAACGTACCGTGGGTGTCTTAAGCGAGGTAAGAGGGAGTTTGTTGACACGGGACTTAAATACTTGAAGATTTGGGGGAAGGAAATACCTCCGCGGGCAGCAGGTTCACAATCTAGAAACTCTAGGGATAAAAGAACGAACAAAGTGAGAAGTTTGGGGCCTGTCCAGTTGGACCATATAGGAATGCATAGGCGAAAGAGATATCTGCATCGCTCTGCGTTTGTTTTCCAAGTCAGGTTTAGTGATGGGTTTAGGGAAAACTGGAGTGAAGGGTACTATCGTCGGCGAAACTATGAATGGAATTAGTTGTGGACGAGAGAAGGTCATTGATGTGAAGAAGAAACAATGTTGGAGCCAGAACTGAGCCCTGAGGGACTAGAGAGCCAAGTACAGAGTTAAGTTGAAAGACCATAGGAGGGAAGTTTATTAAGAAGTGCGGCATGCCAGACCTGGTCAAAAGCTTTGGATATATCAAAAGCAACGATCTGGGACTCACCTAGAAACTCAAGAGACCTATTCCAACAGTGTGATAAGAAGGAAAGAAGATCTGCTGTAGATCTTTTGTGGCGAAATCCATACTGCCTCTCATGCAAAATTTTGAGTTTTTCTAAGTACTTAAGAATTTGTGAATTAATTAATTTTTCCATTACTTTACAAAGAACTGAGAGAATTGAAATTGGTCTATAATTAGATGGAAGTAGTCATGGGTAACACCCTAAATTTTTGGGTGTTGAAACAGTAACACTGACACCGGCTTCGGTATCAACACAGTGTTTCAACACAAATGTGTCATGAAACAATTCAATTGTTTCTTGAAATTGGCAAAGTGTGTTGTAGCACGGAGTTGGTTCGTTTTATCATTATATTTTTTACTTGTAAATTATAATTTGAAATAAAGTATTGTTATTAATTACTATTATTATCATATATTATATATTTATTTTGCTTTTAAAGATGAAAAATAAAATATATATATTTTTTAATATACCGCGATCTTTGTACAGCGATATCTTCCTCATGTTCAACTTAGACTAAAATTTACCCTTTATTTTGGTTCTCACTAAAACCAAACTTGTTTACTAAGTTACTTACAGCTGTATTTTACTTTTAAAAATCCTAAATCAAGGCAATGTCTGCATTCGACATTAATACCGCCATCTGTTAAAGAGTTACTGTAGTGTATCGTCGTGTCGCTGGTCGCTGTTGGGGTCGGTGTCATCCGTGGTGTCATTGTGTTAATGCGAAACGAAATCTTGAATCACGCCATCTGTTAAAGTGTTGCCGAGTGTGTCGGTTTCGTTGGGTTTCATGTGAGGTGTCAGTGTGTCAGTGTGTCATTACATTCATGAACGCTGTTTCAATACCCATGACACCCAGAAAAGTTTCAACACAAAAGTGTCATTCAGCACAGTGTTACACATGACTAGATGGAAGGGATTTAGATCCTTTCTTGGGAATAGGTTGAACATGTGCAGCTTTCCAGCTCTCCGGAAAGATACCTGTGTCGTAAGAAATTCGAAAGAGCCGAGTTAAGATTGGTGCAAGTTCTGGAGCACATTTTTTTAAAACGATTGGTGGTATGCGCGCGCCTATAAGTAACTTTATTTTTTAAATGTCTTTATTTCAACCAAGATATACTATAAGGTGATTTTGTACCTCAGACTGTTTATTTCTGGATTTCCTATGAAGTTCCTCCTCAACTTCCCGCAGCATTCCAATCATCCTTTGTTCTGAAATATCTGGGTTCAAATGAAAACCATACTGCATTGGTTGAAAGTCTTCCTCTTCATATACCATTGCTCTGTGTAGTCAATAATTAATAACAAGTTATCTATTTAAATAATGGTAATTTTATGACTTTAAAAATGTTAAAATAATTTTAAAAACTGGGTAAAATTAAAATTAATACTTTTTCATATGTCTATGTTTTTAAGTATTTACTTACTTATGTAATAGATCCTTTATAACATCCAGAAGTTTATACACAGCAAGACAAAACACCTTTAGAGCTCTGTCTTGTGGGGCATATGGCCTGTGGAGGTACAGGCATGTGAACACCTAAAAAGGTATTTAAACTATCAAAATTGTTTAAAATTATGAGTTTATGTTTTTAAAAGGTAAAAAATTAAATAGTGCAATAAAAAATGAGAACTTAAAATTAGGAATATTCCTTTTGGGTAATTGTTTACAAACGGGATGCATCGCCGATTTTAATGAATTTTGGTATACCGGGGTTTTTTGGGGCGTTGATCATGAGTCTGAAAGAATTTTTAGTCAGACACGTTTTTTTCTAGATATCCATCATCAAAGTTGAAAAACCAAATTTACCATATTTTTACTATATTCCCTTTTCTTTTTGCAAACGATTCATAATTTTAAGTTAAATTGGCACTCAACATTTGATTTTCACCTCTTAAAAATTCGCCATTTTAGTAGAAACTTGCCATAGTACAGAAAAAAATATAAGATTATATATAGGAGTTTAAATTACATAATTTACATGTCCATATCTTTTTTTTCCAAGTTTTCCTGATTTTGAGGATATGAATTCAATATGTTGGCTTTTTGGTTGTTTTAACTTTTTTCATTTCTTATCTTTTAAAAATATTTTGAAAAAAAATCGACCAAATTTTTGGACAGTAGACTACCGTTTTACATATTTAACACTGCACAATATTTCTATTCCCTTTTAATCCCACAAATGTGTGTAGTTAAATTAATTAATACCACTGCTCTTGATGGATAGCCAATGTGTTATTACTTGCGCGAAACAAAAGTTACATTTCATAGGCGAAAAAACGGGTTTGTGCGCAAGTAAATCGAGGGTAAACGCACCTGGCGCCAAACAGACTATCCGCATTATCGGAAAAAATTTGTCGACGGCGTCTTGGTTTTCTGTTCGGAGTACTGTAGCAGCTAATGAGCGTCACGGTCAGACCGCGGAAGAAGGGAACGGGGTGCCGGTGTTTGTATTTAGATTAGATTAGATTAGGAGGTGGATTGTATATCCTCTATCACTGCAACCTGCTCAGGTTTATTGTGTGTCCTCCGTCCATAGGTTAGAGCACGCTGTCTCCACAAGCTTGAAACCAGCTCCTTGGTAAATCTTGCCGCTTTAGGTTTTTCTTCACCCAGCTTTGCAAACCGCAGACGATAAAGGGCTTCACAGAAGCACCATAATATATGTTCTGCGGTTTCTTCCTCCTCCTGGCAGAACCTGCATAGGTTTCCTTCTACCAGGCCTATGATTTCCAGGTGTTTGTATTTTGTCACGGCTTTAAAATGCGCATGTTCGTCCACCCGTCCATTTGTTTACTGCGCGAGGTCGTAAAATCCAAAAATGCTTCTTGCCACTGCGGATCTAAATGTAGGTTATCTATGATTAAAACTGGATTATTTTGGATCGGCACAACTGCTGCCTTTTTTTTCAGATCACTATCACAAATCAGTGTTTTTTAATTATTAAAAAAGTTATTTATATGCCGGAAAACTGAATATGAAACTGTTATCAATTTTTTCTTTAATGGACAGGATATACTTTATTATTAGTCAAACAAGTATTGTTGAAAATAAACCAAATTACACTTACAGTTTGAGCTAATGAATGACCCTCCAACCATGAAACTAATCTAGCAAGAGTACCATCAATTATGCCCAAAAGTGTGGGTGCTGGTAGTTCATCTAATGGTAATAAACCATCCTAAAATAAACAAATTATTTATTTGTTTATTTATATACAGTATCTACAGCTTTGCCATTTACAGATACCGCCTAGTCTAAGGAATAATACAAATCATAAAAAAATATATAGATAGATCTTAAAAATATGTGCATTTACCTAACTATTATAACACAAAACTAAGTCAATTATACTACTATACTACTGTACACTAATAAAATAGAACTATTATTTACAAAACTAAATACAGAATATCAGACAATTGCTTGTGACAAGTAGAGTTTTTCCTCCACAATTTTAATAAATTGATTTAGGTTGGTTTTATCAACATCTAAATCACTCATATATTCATTAAATAAGGCGCACATGCGGTAAATTGGAGAATTTTTATATGTATTTACCCTTGGAAAGTCCAAATAGAAAACTCTTTTTGTCTGGTATTCCTATATTTTATGGAAAATGAAACTTGCTAATAATTCAGTGGAAATAATTTTATTACTTAATAATTTAAACAAAGAAACTAGACACATCTTTATCCGTCTGTTTTTTAATGATAATCCATAAAAAAGATCTAATAAGGCCAAATGGTTGTACCCTTGATTAGGATAGAAACCAAACTTTTTAAAAAATAAGTACTTTAAAAATTTTCTTTGCACTCTTTCAATAGATTTACTCCATATGTCATATTGCGGAGACCACACAATACTTCCACACTCCAATTTTGGTAATAACTGTCAAATAATTTAAGACAAACATCAACACTAAAACACTTAGTGGTCCTGACAATGAACCCCATCATCCTGTGTGCATCAGTTATTCTCGTGGTAATATGTTCAGTGAAACTTAAAGAGCTATCAAATAAAACTTCCAAATCTTTCTGGGATAAAGTTTGGAACAATTCAGTATCACACATATTATAATTAAAATTTATTATGTTCTTATTTAAAGTAAAAGACATATTAGCACATTTTTCCAAATTAAAATTAAAGCCATTGATATTACACCATTCAAACACAATATCCAAATCCTGTTGCAAAGACATACAGTCACTATCACTACAGATTTCTAAAAACAATTTAAAATCATCAACAAATAACAACTTTTGAGAATTCTTAACCACATCACATATACCATTTATAGCTATAACAAAAAGGAGCGGACCAAGGTTATTGTTATTTGCAAAAACCCAAAAACTAATATTATTATGATTTGCAATTTGCAATTTAGTTACTGGCTATTGCTTTATAATACAACTATTTCTTAATTAAGTACTTACACTAACTGCTTGCTCAAAAGACGTTATTCTTCTAGCACCACGATTGCACAACATCCCTGCATCCATCTTGGGATCCATCATTTCAATAGCAGACATTGCTTCGAACAAACCAAATAGTTCATCATGTAACAATTCTCCCAACTGCAAGTCTGCAAAAAACTCAAACTATCAACTACAGTTATTTTGGATTGAGGAGTGTGGATAAAAAAAAACTTGGTAATTGTTTACTTATCAGACGCAACGCTGATTTTGATGATTTTTGGCACACGAGGGTTTTTTGGGGCCCTGACTTTTTACTGCGCAATGTTTCGTTCTTAAGATATTCATCATCAATCTTGAATAGAAAAGTAACCTAAATTCACCATATTCCCCCTTCCCTTTGCACACAATTTTTGAGTTTTCTGCTAAATTGCCACTCAATATTTTATTTTCACCTCTTAAAAACCCATTTTTCCATTTGTTTTACCCCTTTTTTCCATAAACTGTAAAGCTTTACTTTCAATTAGAGTAGTCATGGTTTTACATTGTACTAAAAAGATTGAAAGTGAAGCTTTGCAATTTTGTGGAAATAAGGGAGTAAAATAAAATGTAAAAATGGGGGTTTAAGAGGTGGAAATAAAATATTGAGTGTCAATTTAGCTTTGAATAAGATTTTTTTACAAAAAAAGGGGAATATAGTAAAAACAAGGTAAATTTGCTTTTCAAGTCTGATGATGGATATCTCGAAAAGAAAACGTTGCCGCTAAAAAATCTTTCAGATTCGTAATCAGCACCCCAAAAAACCCCAATGCGAATAATCATCAAAATTGTCGTGGTGTCCGATAAGTAAAAAGGTAAATTTTCTAGAAACCCGCGGCAACTCCGATTGTGACGAATTTTGGTATACGGGTTTTTTGGCTGAAATTAATCCTATTTTCACTAAATTCCTCCTTCTTTTGCACACAATTCTTAATTTAAAACTAAAAAGGCATACAATATTTGATTTTTACCTTTTAAAACTCCGTTTTTCTACAATTTTACACCTTTCAATAATAAAATTGTGAAAGTTCACTTTAAAAATGATGCAACCATGCATACACGCCGCAATAGCCAACTGCGATATAAATTGATGATTGAAAGAGAAGCTATGCAATTTAATGCATAAATAATGTAAAATACATAAAAAAGGGTTTTTAAAAGGTGAAAATCAAATATTCCACTTTACCTTTAATTCAAGAATTGTCTGCAAAAATAAGGGGAATATGTGAAAATAGGATTGGTTCAAAATTTAAATTTGATGATGAATATCTCAAGAACAAAAGTTTCCGCCAAAAAATCTTTCATATTCGTGATCCGCGCCCTGATAAATCCCAGTATACCAAAATTCATCAAAATCGGAGTTGCTGCAGGTTTCTAGAAAATTACTGTAAAAAATTACTAAAAACTTTTCCAACATATACAGTGTGTCTACGTAAGTTGGAAGTTTATTATTGATTTAATGAAAAAGTTATTCTTTATAAAAAGTTCTGCATGGTCCAAAACATAAAATATCAAATTGTACCAGAACTAATCAGAACTTTTTATAAAGAATAACTTTTTTTTCCTAAAATTAATAGGTAATAAAAAAGTTTCCCATATGACGCAAACTTACGTAGACACACTGTATCCCCTAAGTATTTATTTTAAAGATTTTGAATCCAAATAAGTGGCTGTATTAAAAATATAATGTTAAAAGTTTGAACTCACCTTTAACACTTTCTGTAAATATACCAGTTATTTCCACCCAATTATGAGAGGGTTTTGAATTATGATTTACAATAAGATTATGATCATTTGGTGTTGTTGAATCTGGCCTAAAATAAATACGGGGAAATCCATAAGCTAAAATGACTTAAGGGGAGGGTTAGGTTAATTCGTGCTCAAAAAGGTACATTTTATGATTTTTTTTTTGACAACACAGTTAATATTTATTAATTAAACTCAATGGCACACTAAAATATAATGTTGGAAGAATATTGTGAAAAATTTTTGTTACAAAAAAATTAAATATACGGCAAATAAGGCAATTATTCCTTCTCGAAAATATGTTTTTACTTAAATTAGAAATATTGAAAAACTTAAAAAACTCTCCAGCATTACCTCGAGAATTATTCAAAAAAATAGTGGTAAAAATTTTAAACAAATCGATGCATTAGTTTTGGAGTTATGATGGTCACCGACTTTAATATTAATAATAGTAATAATAACAATAATTTATTTGTTCCAAAAACTGTACAAAAATACAAAATACCTCACAAGAAGTGTAGAACGTGTCACTTATTAAAATTAAAAAAACTTAAGCCTAAAATATTTAAAAACAATGTGAAATGTGGGAAATGCCCTTTAAAGTTAGCTTCTTACATAAAGACTCATGAATAAGGTGGTTACTTAAACCTCCGTATCTTCGTTAATTTTGTTTCGATTAATCTCAAATTTTTACACAGTATCCATTAAATGTTCTTCATTTAGAAAATGTGTATTAAAAAAATGTAAAAAAAGTTTGGTAATTTTGTAGAAACCTGCGGCAACTCCGATTTTAAGGAAATTTGGTATATGAGTGTTTTTGGGGCGCTAATCACGAATTTTTTGGCGGCAACGTTTCGTTCTCGAGATATTCATCATCAAAGTTTAAATTTGAACTAAGCCTATTTTCCCTATATTCCCTCTTCTTTTGCACACAATTCTTGATTTAAAGCTAAAATGTCACACAATATTTGATTTTCACCTTTTAAAACACCGTTTTTCTACGTTTTTACATTAAATTGCGTGGCTTTTCTTTGATAATGGGATTAAAATGATTCAAAGTATAGCTATGCTATTTAATGCAAAAATAATGTAAAATACGTAAAAACTGGGGTTTTAAAAGGGAAAAATCAAATAGTGTGTGCCACTTTAGCTTTAAATCAAAAATTGCATGCAAAAGAAGGGGGAAAATTGTAAAAATAGGATTAGTTTAAATTTCAAGTCTGATGATAAATATCTCGAGAACGAAACGTTTACGCCAAAAAATCTTTCAGATTTGTGATCAGAGCCCCAAAACCCCCATATACCAAATTTCGTCAAAATCGGAGTTGCCGCAGGTTTCTAGAAAATTACCAAAAGTTTAAAAACCTTACTATCCCCTTGAATCTTTAGCAGTGTTTTAGGTATACAAACTTGATATATTTTTAAAATTAAGTATTGTAGTTTAAAATGTAACCATATTTTACTGGGTAGGTACATGGTAACTCTAAAATCTAAAACCACTGTTAGTAATTAGCCTTTGGTATTATA
>JACEGR010010490.1:0-18853 GCA_014170235.1 Listronotus bonariensis
AAAAAAGTTGGCGCTTACCTAACAAAACATAGTTAATATAGCCCAGGGACATGTACATATCAACAAAGATTAAGCCGCGTACAGATCTGCACACACGCGTACGTTGAGCGAAGACACATACACATGCGTGTGGAAATGTGGACGTAGTTCTCGCCGCATGCGTTGCTTTTCGCAAATGACTTGAGCACGCACGTGCGATCCAGCCTAGTGTCGGTTTTTTAAACACTTCAAAGAAACAGTATGCGTTCGCACTCAGTTTGGATAGTTTTAATTGTCTGTTGTTTTATTCGCTAGGATGTTGGCAGTTATGGTAAATGAATTTTATGCGAGCATGCTTTCGGTGCTCTTGTTGGAGCGCCGTGAGCACTGCAGGTATACGTATAGCAATAAAATATTTCGTGTGTGTAGCTTCTCGGCGTATGCGTGTGCAGATCTGTATGCGGCTTTATACTTCCTAACTAGTGCTAAAAGTGCCACTTTTCTACACGCGTTTGCACTTGACCGAACGATGGGTAGCGGAGGCTGATTAAGTAGTCAGGTGCAGGCACTTTCGTCAACTAGCGAGCGCGGTTGGACAACATGGTTGCGCTCCCCGTATGTTCGCCAATCGGTGTTTGGCGCCAACGCGAGCGCAACACGTTGACGGCGGTTCGCCGGTTTTCAGTTTGATTTGAAATCTTTGTTGGGCTTGTTGTTGCGCTCGCTGTTTGCTGTCCTGTGTATGGTAGCTAACAACAAATAAATGCAGGATGGCTCAAAAAAACATAATGAAGTTGAATTTATAACAGAGTTTATTAATATTTATAAAGAACATAATGCATTGTGGAAAATAAAGTCTCCTGAGTATTCCAATCGATTTCTAAAAGAAAAGGGTTATTCCGCATTAATTGAAGTGTACCAACGATTTGGTATCGAAAATGCGACTAAGGACGTTGTAAAGAAAAAATATCATCCCTACGTTCTTCCTTCCGAAGAGAGTTGAAAAAATAAAACATGTTAAATCCGGAATGGGCGGTGATGAAGCTGAACAAAATGAACCAACTTTATGGTATTACAACTTACTTCTCTTCACAGCAGATCAGGGAGGAAACCAGGAAAAACATTTCGAATGATATAAGCGATGAAGATGCAGACTTGACGGAGGTAACTATTGATTAATTATATTTCTACAACATTTTATTTTGCCAAGGTACAATACCAATTGTATTAAAATAATTCATATAATTAACCTTTCCTCGACTGATACAGCCTGACGAAGTTTTGTATCTCGCTTTGTTATGAATGGTCTTACCATTTCCAGCAACTTGATGAAAGTGTTTTCATCCATTCTCAGGAAATTACGGTAGTCATCAGGGCTTGATGTTCTTAGTTCTCTTAATAAATTCAAATCTGAACATTGGTCTCTGTTTTTTAACCATTCTTTCACCCAAACTTTTTTTTCTTTTTCACAGTATTACCATCATTTTCCATAATTGAAACGACAGCTAGTAATTGCTTTTTTGTTAGTGGCATAATTCGCAAAAGAACTTTATTCAATAAAAAAATCGATGATAATACGAAACTTTTTATTTCACTGTGTATACGAACGATGACAGATAACCACAACTTCGTTGGCCAGCGTGGATCGCCAGTGAGTCGCCATAACCGCCAACGTCAGGCCAACCTCGTTGTCCAACCGCGCTTAATATTTGGTTCAATATTTTAGTACTTTTCCCCACTTGTGCGGAAAACTGACACTTTAAGAAGTAAAAGTGATTTTTTTTATTTTATTTCTGTATCTTATTTATTATTTGATTATGAAGTGTTTTGGTTCTTCTGCTTTTTTTTACTTTACTTAAACAAAGTGTGTTCGCCTAGGTTGTCTATATTAGGACATCACTTTTATAATTAATTTTACGAAAAAACTAATTCTTTATAAAAAGCTCTGCATGGTCTAAAACCTAAAACGTAATTATCAGATATTAAATTTTTTAATGGGGTATCCTTAAAAGTAAAAATTTTGTTCAAAATGAAAATTTTGTTATTTTTGACAATATAAAATTGTTATACAAAAAAAAGGTTAAGAATTAAAAAAAAACACTTTAAAATATGCAAACTTATTTACAGGGTGGGGTTACTCGTAAAATAAGTACTCTTAACAAGCAATTAAAATCATTATACAGAAATGAAAAAAAGCTAAAGCTCCTTCCTGCTCATAATTTCTTACACTGCAACGCAGTAGAATCATAGATAACCTACATTTAGATCCGCAGTGGCAAGAAGCATTTTTCGGATTTTTACGACTTCGCGCAGTGGGTGGACGATCATTCGCACTTAAATGCCGTGGCAAAATACAAACACCGGCACCCCGTACCCTTCGTCCGCGGTCTGATCGTAACGCTCATTATCTACCGTACTTCGAACAGAAAACCAGGACGCCGTCAACAAATTCTTTTCGATAATGCGGATAGTTTGTTTGTCGCTGGATGCGTTTACCCTCAACTGGCTTGCGCACAAACCGGTTTTTCGCCCATGAAATGTAACTTTTGTTTCGCGCAGGTTATAACATTGGCAATCCATCGAGATCAGTGAGTAAAATCCGTCGAAACACCGTCCGATCTGGCGATGCAGATTTTTACACTGGTTTCTTTGGAATTATTTGAGATCACCAACCGCAGACCGGTTTCGAACTATACTAGGTATTGGCGATTTCCAAAAACTTTAAAAAAATTAAAGAAATCGAAATGGCGTATAATGGTATTTTATATAAATACAAAAATATGATTTTTTTTTTAATTTAAAGGTAGTATTTTATTTTAACCAAATGTTTTAATGACCATCGATAAGCTTTTTACAGAGGAGCCACATAAGAGGTGTTGCCATTTAAGATTTTTAAGTGATTGGGGTACAGCTTAAGGGGTTGATAGAGGTGTTTTAAACAATAAGTCATTGATATTCCCTCCACGTTTTATAAAAACGGCATTTTTTTATTTTTATTATTGCCCTTTGTTTAAAAACATAGCCATTGTAAGTTTTTTTAAACGCACTCCGTATCTGAACAAAGCTTAAAGACTGTTTAAATGGCGAAACAAAATAAAGAACAATTTTTTTCCTACTAGAAAAGACTGCATATTTGCAAGTTATTTTTAATGTTGCCAAAAATAACTTCCTTTTAATCAAAATTCATACTTTTTAAAATACCTCCTATACTACTGAAAAACGTTATCTGATGATTGCATTTTAGGTTTTAAACTATGTAGAACTTTTTATTATTTAAGAATACCTTTTTTCATAAAATATATAATAAAAATCTCATGTAGACAACTTTGGCGGACACACTGTATAGTTAGTTATGCCTTAGTGGATTAGTTCGTAAAAAATATAATTTTTATTTTATTAAACGATAAACCTAATAAAACTCACTTTATGTTTTTCTAGTGCTTTTGTCGCAAAACTAATAAAATATACATTAGTTTTATGATATAAAATTTATTTTATTATAAAGATATTAAATATAAATAAAAAAACTGAGCTTTGGAAATGGAATCATGCTTAGAAAATATTTAAAATTAAATTTAAACTTTTCTTTTTACTTACTATTATAACAAATTTAAATTAAATGCAAGTTTGCCCTATTTATATGAACAATTAGTAAAAAAAGAATACTTATCTGAAAATTCTACAAACCAACATCATATAAATATGTATGTAATAAAAAGTTAGATATAGGGATAAAATTTATAAAAATTAGTCATTCTGGTGCAGAGTGTATAAACCAAAATACAGGCTGTCCAGTAACTCAACCGACAAATTAAAGGAGTGATTCTACTATGAAAAATAATAAAAAACCTTTATATAAACATAGTTCTAAACTTCTTAGTTTTTAAACTACGAGTTGTTAAAAATTTAAAACAAAATATTGTTGTTTTTTATAACATTTTTTTATCAATTTAGATATTTGTCAAAAATCTTGGGGCGCCTTCTATGCATTAAAAGACATATCTTATTAGTGTCGTCCATGAGGGGTTCGAAGGTAGATATTTTAAAAAATTGGTACGCCACTGCTTTTTTCTGAAATAAAAACATACTTTTTTAAATTCTTATTTAGTTTTTAGACACCTTTTTTATTATTTTTTTCCAAGCAATAGGCAAAAAAAAATTTGTGGTTAAAAGGTGTACTTGTCAAATTTTACAAAAATATATATAAATGGGTTTTGTTGGATATATCTGTTCAGGGTGGTACTAGAAGAGCCACTTAACTTAATACATTTAATTCATTAAGTGCTAAGTAAGCTTCTTATTTAGGTTAATAACTCTGGTTAATTATATAAAAATCGGATAAGGGGGTGTCTATAAATTACGCGAGACATTTAGGGGGAGGGGGTCGAGGTGAGTCTCACCAAATCATAAGGGGAAGGGAGTGTGTGATGCAGTGTTACTTTTTAAGGGCAGGATTCTTTTTGCTTTTAAATAATTGGCTACAAAATCAATTTCTGGTTTGAGAAATGGTGCCCTTTTGCAACCCATAAATCTTGCGTGAGATTAGGGCATGGGGTGGATCTCACCAAACTACTACAAGCAATTTATGGATATTTAAAAAGATATTTAACACATTCTTAAAATCCGCACTAGTGCGGAAAAGTACCAAAATATCGAACCATATATTAACGAGTCTCAATTCAACATTTTTATGAACTTCATGTTTAAAGAAAATTTTGCCTTGGCCTAGCCAACTCAAGAGGGGAAAGAAACACATTTCGCAGACACCAATATTTCCACAACAAAAAACGTTTTTAATTCGCTAATAACCCATAAAATGCCACAAACATTTACCATCAATATTAAAAAGTACAAAGTAGGGTACTAGGTAGCATGGTGTTAAAATTTAAAAAAAAACATTTTGTCTCTTTATTTTTCTTACGTTCGTAGAAAAATTCTCAACACGTGCCGAAAGTGTCCCTTTCCACAGTTGATTGCTTAACCAAACGCCGCTATGCGTCGTTTGGTCAACTGCAGAAAAGTGGCCCTTTCAGCACTAGTTAGGAAATACATCGTGTCTTCTCAAGTTCTCGGCAAATGGAAAACTTTTTATTCCAAATTTACCAAAAAACCATATTTTTATAAAAATTATGCATATTCTAAAACCTAAAATGCAATCCTCAGGTAATAATTTTTTTTTAGTGGTATACGAGGTATCTCAAAAATATGAATTTTGTTTAAGACGAAAGTACCCTTATTTTTAAAAATATGGAAAATTATTATTAACGAAACATTTTTAGAAATAAAAAAGCTCTTAAATAATGTTAAGTCGGTCATTTACAAAAAAAAAATTGTTTTTATTTTTATAATTAAACCATTACATTAGTAAATACTTATTTTAAAATGTAATATCCCAAGAAATCTTATCAACTGTCAAAACAGCAAAAACTCACAGAAACGCTTGTTATCGCATAAGGAATTAAAGATTTTTTTCTTGTAAATAAAAAGTTGGCATATACAGAAATTATTATCAGTTCTAAACATTTTTCCTTTATAATAATTTGTGATATTTTTAAAAAATAAAGGTACTTTTATTTTGGACAAAATTCATATTTTTTAGTATCGTTGTATACCACTAAGAAAAAATAATATCTAGTGATTGCAATTTAGGTTTTAGGCTCTAGAACATTTTACGAAATTTTTATTTAGATAATAAATACCTTTTGGGGGTTAAGAATAACATAAAACTTTAAGCAAAAAGTAATACGTTTACTAGGTATAACAATTTTTTGTATATCTTTGTACCGGTTCTATCAAATCACATTTCGTGTTTTCAGGTCAGAGAAATATCATAAAAGCCTGCAAGGCTTTTTCTGTTATTTATCTAAGTCCTCAAATTCTTTCTCGATAAGGTCTGCGCCACGCCATAAAGCAAAAAGAAATACCCAATCAAGCTAAAAGAGGATTCGTCCCAAAACATCATGATTAAAGTTGACCGATTTATTTGACGTCCACAACAATTTTTGAGAACATATTGTAAAAGAAAAGTTTGTTTCACGCAAAATTAGGGCTTAGGAAATTGAAACTTGTATATATTTTTGACAGCATTTCTATTATTTTTATTATTTGTTGAGAAAACATAAGATAAATTGAAAATAATATCTTGACGTAAAAGCTCTAGATTAATATGCGTTAGGGAAAGCAGGAAATAAAGAATTTGATACTGTATATATTTTAAAATTTAGGTCTTTTAAGTTGCTGAAGGAAAGAAAAAGGTTGCCATCTCTTTTAAGTTATCCGGTAAAAGGCACCGCAAAGGTGAGAACTGCTCTACCGTAAGTAGGTATGATGGCACAACATCCAAATATTACTTACTTTTATGTATATGAAATAATATTTCTGAACATAAAAACCGTGTTTATTTTAACAATGTAATAAAAGTAAATTATTAGTTTATCTTCATAAAATAAATCTATAAAATAAATTTCAAGTATGTAAATATAGCATATACTTCTGAACATCATAGAGCAGTTTTTAGATGGTCTATTTCTTTTACTTTTGTATAGTTCGTGGTATTTATAAAATATCTTAAACAATATATATTTTTTTAATGTGAAATGTAAAAATTTCATTACGTCAAGGTATATACAGGGGTCCAGTAACTTAATCGACCAGGTCTAAGGAGTATTATTTATTAATTTCCAACCCCACTCTTCAGGGTTCAGTTGATTGTCTTGCCATGTCTGAACTTGATAGTATGCTCTATACAAGTGTTGAATAGCAGATGACGATGTTAGAGAAAGACAAGATAGGTAAACTTGCTTTTTGGTTTTTGTATTTTTACGAATGTTAAATATGTGTACTATGTATCTATGCAATCATTTTTTTTTAATTTTCATGAAGTCATTTGCCCAAGCAGAAGGCATTTACGTTGGCAGAAGCCATTTGCCTAAAATAACCATTTACCTGCGACATATAAATGTATAAGAGACATAAGTAGGCATTTTGGCCTGCTTAAGTACCTGAATATGTACATACGTGGCATGTGTATGTGTGCATAATATGAAGAACGTGATTCTTACAAGCGCAATATCTGGAACATGTTAGGTCTCAGGAAAAAAATAATAGGTATAATTTTTATAGGGATATTTGGGATCCACAACTTTGGTCTGCAGTATTTTCTTGATAAAACATACCGTTTCCCAGAAAAATCCAAAAATTCTAAAACTTTGACCTTTGACCTGAATAAACGTCAAAGCACACATGGGATCAATGGGGACTTTTGGCACTTTACTTGTAATGGTAAACCTAGGGTCTCTACGAAAATTTGGCTTTGTCGGAATTATTGTTGTTTCAATGGTATAAATTGACCGGACAAATAGACAGGTTTAGAAAATATGATTTCATTATAGAAAAGCGCTATTGCAGTAAGCAATGTTATATTTATTTAATAGAAATAAATAAATGTTATTAAACATTTAAATAATTGCTAGAGATTTTTAAAAACACAATGTATTTAAAGCGAAATAATACCATTAAAGAACTTTAAGAAATTTTTGGAAAAGCCATGAATTGGGTATTAAATATCGTTTATCTAAATAAAATTATGCCTTATGAACACATTATTAAAACTAATAACTTATTTTGTTAGGTTATCTGTCACAACAGATTGATATTTTATTTATTTGTTTAAGCATGATTGATCAACATATTAAATGTGTTGAAGTACATTAAAACAATATTATAATATTATAAAACCCTGTATTTTACACAGTGCATTTCTTTAACGTTCTTCACCTCCATTATTTTTTAGACGAATTAATTTACAAAATTAAAAATTTGGAATATAAAATAAATGAACAAATACTACATTTAACAGTAAAAATTGACAAATTTAAATATACAGGGTGCCTCTGAAAGGTGCGGAAAAAAAGCTAACACAGATACCTGAGGCTAAAATATGACCATCTAACCCAACTTACCTTTATCAAAAGTGAATGGTCTCGGAGACATACGGTGTAAAAAATTTATTCCGGTTTTAGTTTCTTATAAATAATTTTGTTAATTATAGGTCTCCTGTCACAATATTTGGCTAAAAGGGGTTTTAAAAGGTGAGAAAAAGTTTTTTAACATATTTTACATAAAAATGTATACGTGATAAATGTAGATTTAAGCAACTGTTTCTAAGATACCTGGATTTAAAAGTTAAAAAATCACTTTCTCTATGGCGAGGTCTAACTATACAGGATGTTCCAGAATTAGATGCTTATCTTTTAGAGTATTAATTCGTACGTAATTTTAAGAACAAAAGTTTATTTACCTTTGTCCTAAATAACTTTGTTTAAGTTTTGAGATACAGAATAGTACCAAAGCTTTTTTTTTATTTTACCACCCTGTAATTTAAAAATAGGTCTTTTAGGGCATAGGTTTATTTAAACTTTACTTCTTAAAATTACCTAAAAATTAACACTTAATTTTACCACCCTGTATCTCAAAAAATAGGTCTTTTAGGACATATGTTTATTAAACTTTACTTCTTAAAATTACCTAAGGATTAACATTGTAAAAGATTAGCATCTAATTCTAAAACACTCTGTATAGCTGAGACCTGATCGTACAGAAAGTGATATTTTAAATCTAGATATCTCGATAACGGTTGCTAAAATAAACTTTAACAAAGTATACCTTAATTAGGTAAAATTTGTTAAAGAATAAGAATTTATCTTTAAAAGTTACATAAACAGTGGTTTAAAAAAGTTATTTCGTTTTACATTTGTTCAAGATACCGCAGGTGACGCCCCTAAAGTTAGATTGCTAACTTTGCTAAATTGGTAGCAGATTTTTATTTCTTACCTTCTAAAACCCTTTTTGGTAAAATATTGTAAAAATACACCTATTATTTTCAAAATTATTAAAAAAAAACGAGTAAAAACTAAAACCAGAATACATTATTAACACCCTGTATCTTCGAAATCATCAACTTGGATTTAGGTAAGTTGGATTAGATAGTCATATTTTAGACTCAGGAATCTGTGGTACCTTTTTTTTCGCACCTTTTAGAGACAGCCTGTATAAGAAAACAAAAATTAAATGGAAGCAAAGGTCTTATAGCACAGCTCCTGACGAGTACTAATAAAAAATATAAACTCAATACCTTAACTCACTACAAAATGGCGGTACTTTAAAAGATACCTAAATACCTAATTTGAATGACCATTTTCAAACTAATAAAGTGAAATGTACCTAATGGTTGTATTTTCTTAAAGCTTTTTAAAAGATCTTTTTAATGGCAATACGGCAGTGGCGGCAGTCAGGGTGGGCGCGGTTGGGGGAGTGCCCAACCTAAATTGCTCTTGGCCAATTTCCTAATTGAAGGCCGAAATGTGATGTTTAAAAAAACTTTCCATTTTTATAAATCATGTAGTCAACTCATATTCAGGTAAATCCAAATCATGGAATTCTTGAATAAATAATCTATGTCCTATGAGTCAAGCCATATTAAAAATTACCAGTATATATGCGCTCATAGAAACAGATTTTAGTGTAAAATTTAAATATAAAATAAAATATCCTAATAAAATATTTGAAAAATTCCAAATTTTCTCTCATCACTTATGTATTTTTAAAATTTTAATGACTTAAATGTATGTCATTTATTTACCCACTAAAGCTGGTGGTTATTTTTTGGTTTACTCTACACTACTAAGTAAACAATTTTCTCGAAAACCGATCATCACAAAAATGCAGAAAACCATTTGGATTTTTCTGGGGCCATCATTCTAGTGTAGCTTAAAGTTTTAAAAAATTGATCTTACACATAAAATTTTGGTCATCAACAGGCTTTACTCCCAATAATACTTCTTATGATGGAAGAATCTTTAATAAATGGATTTTTCTCAGTTTCAAATTGGGTTTTTACCTTTTTAGGACATACAATAAATACAACTTTTTAATTGTTAGGAATGTGTAAATATTCCGTAAAATTTGACGCGAAATTTGTAGCAACAGTAAACGATTTTTTAACCCAATCTGCGATGGCTGTAGGTTGGAAGGAGTTTTTGTTTTTAGTTGATGGGACCCTAAAAAGCTCTCAAAATATTTGTATTGATTTTTAAAACGCCTCTATTTATATAATAATAATATTGCAGATAGCATATTTTGCTGCTTACTTCTAAATTGCACTGCCGGATTTCCGCCCAACTTAAAAAATTGCTGGGCCGCCACTGCAAGACGGGTTAAACAGAAAAAGAAAAAAATTGGTAATTTTAAGAAATAAAGCACCCTGTATATTATCAACAAAAAAATCTTTAAAAATGCAGTAAGAAAATACTCCATTAAGTACATCTAACTTTATTACTTTTGGAAATATGGGCATCCAAATCAGGTGTGTGTAGTAGGTAATTTTTTAAGTACCACCATTTATTTACTCTATGAGGTATAAAATGGTGTATTATAAGACAACGAACTTAAATTTAATTTTCTTCTTAAGATGGCGCTCTAAGCATCCTAAAATATTTATGTATCAATTTTACATTCTACACTTTTAATCTCTTTTAAATTGATTCAGTTTAAAAAATAAAATGAGATGGGGGACATTAAAGAAATGTAGTGCTTATGGCGTCAATATTATTGCTTTAAAACGTAACTACAGAAGAGGGTTTATTTTGACTCCTCAGGCATTGCATTTATATGTTTTTAATTACACCTCAAATCACGACCACTATCTACTGAGCTAAGGGGCTCAGTAACTTCTCATTGTACATTTTTTAAATGTGTTTCCAAAAAATAGTGTTGCCATGCCGGCTTTGCAATTAAATTGCAAATTTTCGACAGAGGTGATCCCTAAATATGGTATATATTTTGTTTTTGTTGGGACATTTATTGTATTCTATATTTTTGAATTAAAAACAAACTTTGATTATGAGCAGTTTGGTCATTCAAAACAGGCAAGATAGGAGAAGGGGTATGAGAGAAAACCTGATTAAATAAGCAAAAGAATTTTTTAGGTGGTGAATATATTTGAAGCAAACATGATAGAAAATTAGGAAATAGAATTGGAAAATAATGTCGAAAAAGCATTCAAATAAAGAAAAAGAAAGAAAACTTTAAAAGAAACAAATAATTCCAATAAATTTTATGAAAGAAATCATTTTAAAAGGCCCAAACAGTCGCCAGATAGTAAGAACTACTTTGCAGCAAAAATGTTATAAAATCTCCAGGAATAAATATTTTAAATTTTTAGAAAGTGAATATAAAAAAGTGTATGTAAATCTATAAAGTTATAAATTATTTAGGGATAAAGCTGCCAGCATAAGAAATAAAGCGACGATTACAAAATATGCGTATCAGCCGTAAAGTAACAATGTGTATCGACCGTGGTCTGTAAATAAAGAAAGAACATAATACTAAGAAAATAAATTTAAAAATAATACAAACTGCATAAGATATTCCTACAATAAAGCAAGAAATAGATTTTACATTGTATATGCAAAATTCCGATTTAAATTTATTGCACATGGAAAGCCTGTAGATACTGCATAACATCAAAAATTCCAGTTGTAAACCCTTTGCACGCTTCCGCAGGATTTAATTTTATTGGTTTTTAAATGTGTCTTAGCTTTGTTTATGTTTCTTTTAACAAAATTTAATAATAAAGTTGTTTATTTATTGTAATAATATTGTTTATTTTTTTCAATAATACCAAATGTATGAGTATGTCAAAAAAATGTAACTAATACATGTTAATATTTCATAACTGCTAGTTTTTTTTTAATTAAACCGATTGGCTTGTTTATATTAAAAGAAAAATTTGTGTCAGATTCTCATAATACAGATACATTTTTATTTGCTTATTTTGAATTTGCTACACCCTTTTAAACATGGAGGTCAATTTGACCACACTTCTGTTATGGTGTTAACAAATTTTCACTTCTTTGATAATGGTATCCCCTCACATTTTATAAAAAATGATTGGATTTCTTTGTCCGTCAAAGCATATTAGGTATAGCCTTTAACAAAAAAAAAACAAATCATTGCTCTGCTTATTTATATTTAATACATCTAAGTACTGTTTTGCAAAGAAACCCTACTAGCAACATTTCAATTTCAATAATACTTTTTGTTTACTGATTTGATTTTTTTAACTTTATTTATAAATACATTTTAAAGTACGTTTGAAAACCTCGATAAAAGCTACCTATTAGTAAATAAGACCGCCATAATATAATAATATAATCCGATTTAAAATGAAAACACGAATCAAAAAAACGTTTTAATTTCGTTGCTACAACAATAACCAACTTATTGGAACATTATACATAACTTTTTTGAAAACATACAACATAAACAAAAAAAACCTTATTGTTGCTTTGGAGAATACGTACCTTAATACTCTTATTAAAAAAGAAAAAAGTTTATGTAAACAGAGGCCCGCCTCTTTTATGTTTTCAACATACAAGATACTTAAGATAAAAAAATGTTTTTGTACATATGTTAAAAACTATATCTTTACCCAATTTTCTTTTATTTGGAAATAACATTTACAGCTTTAAGAGGTTGATTTAGCACATAATAATTAAAATAGGGTCTCGAGTGGCTTTTGAATGAATATTTCTAGCCAGATAAGGTACGCCACTAAAATGTGTGTAAAAATTTTTAATACTCTTTTTATATTAAGCAAATAAAAATACAGCTTTTATGTCTCCATTTTTTTTGTTACGGTTTGCTTTAATAAAAAACAACTTAATTACATATTCTTAAACCATAAAAGAAACATTGGAAACATATTTTCTTTTAAAATTAGATTTTTATAATTTGTTATGAGCCTAATTATAATATATATTATTAAATAACGCTTTTATATGAAATCTAACAATTTTTTTAAATAAATGTTTTAAAATTTTACAGCTTTTAGAAAAGCATCGGTAGTAAACCTTAAGAGTAAAATTGACAGATAAAAATCGCCATCTTGTGAAAAAATAAATGGAAAGGGGTTCTTGTGGAACACCCTTTTAAAGCTTCTGACAAGTACTTTATAACCCTGGAATATAAAGGTCAATATCTTCTACTTGCTACAAGAATGGCGATACCTTAAGAAATTACCTGAATCCCTGATTTTGCTGCCCATATTTCCGAAAGTAATAAAGTTAGATGTACCTATCGTGATATTTTTTAAGCTGCTTTAGAGATCTCCATAGTCCCATTAAAAATATATATACTTTTTGTCCTACCCTCTATGTTATCACCAGATCTTTCAAAGAGCTTTAAGAAAATATTACAATGGATATATCTGACTTTATTAGTTTTGGAAAATGGCCATCCAAATTAAGTATTTAGGTAATTTTTAAAGTACCGCCGTTTTGTAGTAAGTGAAAGTATTGATTTATATTCTAGGGTTTTAAGGTATTTATTAGGAGCTTTAAAATGATTTGCCACAAATCCCCCTTTCCACTTTTTTTTTTGTTTTAAGATGGCACCCAGCTTTTACCTTGAAATTTTTATCGGTCAATTTTACTCTATATTTATGCAACTACTTTATATTTCAAAGCTTAAATTAATTAAATTAATCTCTTTAAAAAATGAGACGTGGACATTAAAGAAATGCACTGTATGTAAACCCAAAAACCAGTCAAAAAATACCTTTAAATATATTTTCCTTGTAAATACCGTAAATCTGCTTTAAAATCCAAATACACTTTAAAAAATCACTGAATTTTTAAAACTTGCCTATATCGACTCATCAGGTTAAAAAAGACATGTTTTATAATCAATTTAAATCATAGGTTAAATCAGAAAATTTTTGCCGAACACACACTTCACAAAAAATGAATATTATTAAGTTAATCAGGTACAGAATAGACACCATATACATAAACGATAAACCGGCACCGTTTATATTTTATTATCAGATAGTAAATGAAACGCTTTTACACGACGCACATATATCTATCGCTGAAACAAAACAACTTTAAGTAACTATTAGATTAGATACAAATCCAAAACTGACACCGACATCTGTTACGTCATATTCACGCGATTGCAGCACCGCGATCTTCTTTCAGAGCAGACTGAAAGAAACTGCCACTCGCTGCGAAATACATAATACAATTTAAATTGATGCAAGAGTACTTTTACAAGCATGTATAAGAGTAATATGGTGTATGGTATGGTATCGAAAGTAAATAATAAAAACACAATTGAGGAGTGTCCGCTCGAAAAGAAACACGTTTCTCATTTTATCAAAAAAATTTTAATGTCAATATGAAAATTTTCTTTATAAATTAACTACAAGATTAAACCCCGTCGAAACAGTAATTAGTGATTTAAATTAAGGTCTTCTATACTTTTTAATCTCTTCTCTACTTTGGCCACTATAAATTGATAATGAATACCTAGTAAATAATTCCGGTTACTATGGTTTTAAAGTAATAAAATACATTTTGTATTGCGGTAACTAGGGTTACTGACTTTTGGGCCAATAAAATACATTTTTTGTTCAGGTGTTTTTCTCAATTTATAGTAAACAGAGTATAGTGCACTATAACTTTTGTTTGTTATATTTTACTTGATGTTGTTGCTGCTAGCTCTGACAACAAAAATCAGATAATTTCTGTAAATATAGTAAAAATTTCTTGCCAATTTATTAAAATACAATAAACTCATTGAAATTTGACGAGCTTTTTATGAATTGAGCACTTCTGCTTAATGCCTCGGTTTAATTTATCAGTAGTTGACTTAACTGAACTTAAATGATATTGAACCCTCCTGCTAAATTTACCACCCTTGGTTTGATGTATTACTGGTTGCCGACCCACTTTACATATGCAGACAATACAGTTGGTTTTTTTTAAGAACAAAAGGGCTTTAAAACATTTAAAAAAATAGCGTTGATAGGTCTCCAGAGTACCCAGAGGATCATTTTACAATAAAGGTCATGTAAATCGATGCAGTAGAAGTATCTAACGAAGTGTCTAAAAATTTTGGCTTTTGCATTTTGAATAGGTATACAGATTTTACTATTTTTTTATGGAAATTTTTAATTAAACCACGCGCTCGAAAATATCTAATGATATATTTTTTTACCAACCTGATCCTTTAAGCTACCGATAGTTAAACACTTTTCACAAACATCTAAATTCAGTAAATGACTCCCTCAAGTTTACTATTGACAAAGAGAAGAACGGTTGTCTACCATTTTTAGACGTTCTCGCCAACGAACAAAATGGTTAAATTAGCACATTTGTATACAGGAAACTAACACAGACGGGACAACACCTAAACTTTCGGTTAAACCATTCTGAAGCAACCAAACTTGGAATAATTAAAACATTATGCTAAAGAGCCAGCACAATATGCAGTGATCAAGCAACTCTTAATCCAGAATTGGGAAACATCGAGACGGATCTGCTTCAGAATGGCTATACCGAAAATCGATAATCTCTCTCTTAAAGATTCCGTATATTAAAAGTATATTAGAAAAGATCAGAAAAATACCCAAAAATACGGAATCAAAACGGTTTTTAAGTCTGGAACAACTCTTAGAAGCATCTTGACAACCTGAAAGATCCAAACAGGAGAAAGAGTATATCTACCAGGTATTATGTGAATGTGGAGCTTCCTACATTGGTGAAACAAAACGCCCGTTAAACGTAAAAATTTTAAAATATAAAAATTATACACAGAAAAGCCAAACATCCAAGTCTGAAATCGCTGACCATGTTTGATCTAACAAACATATAAATAAGTGGTCACAAGCACGGATTGTTCACAGAGAACCTCATTGGAAAAAAGCGAAAATTTAAGGAAACTTGTCTTTATTGAAAATACCGAAAACATTTTTAGTAAACCAAGTGTGGAAATACCCACTGTTTGGAAACCATTTCTAAAACGCTCCAATGTTGGCGTCCTAAGTGAATTGCTTGATCGTACCCAGCTCCGTCATGGGTAGATGTTCAACTAGACTAGATAAACCTAGTAGCCGTAGAAATAACTTTAGTTTACACTTAAAAACGGACAAAGATAGGACTGCCCAAAACGTTGTGTGAATAGTTGTAAATAAAGACAAAGATGTCCGAAATTCCTTTGGTATATAAATAAAGTATACAAGTATGAAAATCGATCAAAACAAGGCTTTCGGCACTGGATGAAAATCACTTTAAAGCAATTTAAATTAAAAAATGACTAATGGACCCTGGGCCAGTAATGAAATAAATCCATGACAATAACACTTTTATCCAACACTTACATATAATATCTACATAATTGATCAGATTTTGAGGATATAAAGTGTACTATAAGTTACTAGTGAGCCAAAGTACCTTTAGCTCACTAGTGAATTATAGACAATACAAAATTTTGTTGCTGGTGTTGGACAATGACAAGTAACAAATAATGGATGACGTTTTCAAATTATTTTTGATATTAAAAACGATTTATACGAAAGTGTTGGATTAAAATTTCCAGTATTAGACACGTGAGTTATTTACGACATAAGCCTACTTAAGAAAATTACTCTCCTCTCGCCCTTCGGGCTCAAGCAGTTAAACTTTCTCTGCGTGACTTATATATAATATAACCTCACTTATCTCATTAAATAACTATTAAAACCGCCATATATGGAAGCGGCGCTTTAACCTAGCCTTTCGTCAATGTCAAATGTTTCGGCGACGTGACTTTAACCCTTACGATTTTTTAAGAGCACAATGTTTAAAACTTGCATGTAAATATTGTTGTACATTGTCCTACAAAAAAAGTGACGCGTTACTCCAGTCCAACACCCGAAGATTAGCTAAATGTGACTGTCTTCGGTGTATTCATCAATATAGCTATGGCTGGATTTGTCTAAAAGCAACAACTGTCATTTTTTTGCTGATTGTAATTTTCACCATCTTCATTTTTAAATAGCCCAGCTTTGCTTTATTGGTCGACACGTCAGCAATATTAAAGCCATGTTTCCCTGTAATAAATTTGTGATAAAAATCAGATTAGCCAAGAATGCCTATAATTAAATTGCTTAAACCTTTGTGGTACCAAGTAACCAGCATTGCTTTTTCTTTTTAGTTAACAAGTGGAAAACAGACAATGAACAAGCCTTGCCTAGCTTTAAAAGATCGTGATGTATTGTATGACTCAATATATATTTAATATTTCGATAGTTTTACAATACTAATATCAAATTATTCGGTATTTTGCCTAAGGCACATGCAGCTGTTAATTCAACTAGGTGTCACAGAAAAACATTGTTTTGCCATAGAATTAATAGTGTAAATTATGTAAAATGTTAAATATATTTAAATTGAATTGAAATGGAATTGAGTGTAATGGTAATGCGTACGTCTATAAGATGTGCTGTATCTATTTTCTTAAAAAAAACATTATACCTATTTATGTTTACTAGGTATTTAATGTTCACATTTGTCTTTATTGCATGGCTTAAAACTGCGTTCCACTGTTGAAAATAACTTATAGGCCTTTTCATTACAAAAAAAAAAATTGTGTGCATACGTAATAATCAGCGAGCTTTTGCAAATTGTCAGATTAGTGAAATATACACTGTTTAGCATATAATTAACTTACCCCATCTTAGTCTGCCGCGTTCGACAATTTCTGATAGATACATTTTTATTTTTATGATCGGCCCTGTATACGGAGCTCACTGTTTGGTGGAGGTACTTAACCGGGTACAAGGGTATTCTTCGGTATATTAATCTGCCGCGCTGTAGTAAATCCTGAAATCCCCTCTTGGGCTCCCCTACCATTCTTACAATTGAATTAACAATAATCAGAATAAAATTGCAAATTTTAATTAAATTTATAGGTTTGTGTCTAGTAAAAAGAAATGGCGACACTTAACTTCTCTATCACCTCACTTTTCCCCTTTTTGCGAACTCCCGTGACATTTTAATCAATTTTTTATTATTTTTTGTTTAATGATGAGTTTTAACTAAATAATTAATAGGTAAAGCACCATTGATGGTATTTTTCAAGTACTTTGTTGTTTGTGGTCTTCAAAAAATTCAGGAGACCAAAAAAGTATGTCTATATCAATAAGGTGATCTGATTTATTTTTATTTGTCGGTTCCCTGAGAATATATTTTCAAAGGTAAGGGCTTTTTATCATCTTCTCAAAAAAAAAAAAAAAAATAAAAAAAAATAGGGGTAATAATCCAACCTATTTCATTTATTTTTTTATTTGTCCCTCTTCTATAGATTAAAATGCGGTCACTTTACACCGCTTTTATTACTTGCCAATATATTTAATTACTCAATTGCTTCAAATTAAACAGAAGATAGTGGTAAATAGGCTTAGGGACACCATGTTAAAAAAAAACGTTCCAGACAATTACCTAATCGAGAATTTTTGTTTGGGCTAATTTTATGATAAAACTTACCGTTGCTAAAAATCGTAAAACACCCGTATTTGTGACATTTGACCACGAGTAAATTGTTTTTCTCGAGTTGGATGGATAAAGACTTTTTACATTTTATTTACAGTGTGTACCAGGATAGGGACTCTTTGTATTGAGTAAAAATAGACCAATAATTTTGGAAGTTTTAAACGTCCTTTTGGGAAAAACTGGTCGCATGGTCCAAAACAGATAAATACACAACATTTTATTTCGATTGGTAATAAACAGGGCGAGTATACTAACTATAAATATGAAAAATGCAGAAGAGTAAAGTACCTTTATTTTAAAAATCGGATAAAATTTTATAAGAAAATGTTGTAAAGAATTAAATTTTATGGCAAAATTTTAAGTTAATAAATTAAAGAAGAAAGATAATATTTTTGTCAATTTTTTACATTATGCATTAACAGTTTTTAACATATTTGGCTTAGCGCAAAGAATTTTTAAAAATATTTAATATTAATTAATTTTCTTTTAAACTTTATTCC
>JACEGR010010491.1:0-18831 GCA_014170235.1 Listronotus bonariensis
AATAATGTTACTGAAAGATTTATATAGAATAGTAATTTTAGACGAAAATGTTGCTGTCAACTTATATAGAGTTAACCGAACATTTTTATTTAATAATTGTGACGTATTAAAAAATAAAAACAATACACCAATCTGCCTCTATTCAGTTTAGCTAAGCTTATATTATATAAACATGGAATCGCAAGTTTTTTTTTTTTTTGACAAGATACATAGTATTTTAATTTCAAAAAACTGAAAAATTTTAAAAACACTCATTTTAGTAAAAATTTTTAGACTGGATATATAAACCTTATTAAAAAATAGTATTTCTCATTGTAGTTACATAATTGCTAGTAAAAAATTATAAAACCTAATTTATAAAAGGAAATGTATTCACAATGCTTCTTTTATGGTCGTAAAATATTTAATTAGGAGTATTTTATTCTATTTTTAACTAAACAAGATCCGAAAAAATATGGGATATAAAAGCTGTATTTTTATTTGGTTAATCTAAAGAAAGCACCAAACTTTTACACATAAATTTAGTCGGTGAAGTACTGTTTTTTGTTAAAAATATTCCTTTAGTTGCCGGTTGAGACGCCATTAAATGTTATCTAGTTAGTGATAAATTAATTTAATAAATAATACTGCCAAATTAAAACAAAACTGGGTAAAGGATATTTAAAATATTAAAAACAGGCGTTTCTTTACAAATTTGCCACCATCTTAAGAACGAAAAATTTGCCGACTCATGTTGAAATAATTTTTTTTATATTAATAATAGAAGAATCTTTCTTTTAATTTTCCTAACAACATTTTGTAACACTTTGTTTACATATCGTGCCACTTTAAAACGTTTAGGGGTAATTTAAAACTTATTTAAACTCATCAATCTAGCGCGACGTTATGTAAAAAAATATTATTAAGGATTTATATTACGAACATTTTTTTTGCAAATTTAAAAGTTCTTTTTATTTATTAAAAGTCAACCAAAATACTTCGCTTTACTCCTATAAAAAGTGACTGTCGGTTAATGTTTTTATAAAAATCTCGTATGTTGTATATTTTGGCTTATAAAGTTAAAGGTTAAAGGTTATAAAAGCAGTAAAGCACTTACTTTTTTATCTTTTTGAGGTCTACCTTTATTCGGAAACGTTTTAATAATAAGTATAAATAAGGTTTATATCATAACAAGTGCTCTCCATGTTTTCTTTTTCAATTTTTTTTAAATCTACGAATCTAAAAAGCCAGAAAGGTATAAAAGAGTATGTGTGTGACTGTGTGTGTAAATGTGACTGAAAATTACCTACAACTTACAATTATTAGCTTTTTATTTGCTGTATATTTTGACTTTTTAAAGTAATACTTTTAATTTATATTGTTACAAAGGTACATTATTTACTTAAAATCTACAAAACAAGAATTTTTATTTGTAAAATTTTAAACAAATTTTCTTTAATCTTACAAATAGCAAAAGAATGTTTTTAGATTAATATTCTTATGGTTTTTAAGTGCAGTCGCCTATGGTTTTGGAGTTATAGAGCCTTAAAGTTGGATGTCTGGTAAGTTAGGATGTCAAACATTTGCTTTGATTTTTATTTAATAACCTATAAATTATATCTTTTAATTAATACTTTTAGAATGTGATATAGAAACAGTTCTATATGAAATATTTTAATCGCTATTCGGTTGAAATATACAAAGTGTTTCCGATTTGCGGTAAAAAATAGGGTTTAGTTTTTAAACAAATAAAAAAAGTTTTTATAAACAGGATTTCGCAAATTTTGTGTTTTTATAATACAAGGTGTTAAAATTTAAAATTAAACTTTAAAATTTCAAACACTTTTATTTGGCTAAAGTTTAGTCCAACACTAATTTTAAAAAGTTATATTTCTATTTGTTAACTAAAAAAAGTCTAAAAAAAATCACCAACATCGGTGATGATTGTTGTCAGAAATACATGTTCATGTGCTACTTGACGTGCTAAGCGACGCACTAAATTTTATTATTTTAGGGCTAAATAAGCCCCATACTGTTAATAATAATATTGCTAAGTTTTATTCAAATCGAATACGAAATATTTATTATATTATTAAAAAACTGACTTAAAATATATAACCACCTTACATCTAGGAAACAATTTCTGGAGCTATATTTATATGTATAACCTTTTTTAGTAGGATAAGTTTAGGAAAACTTTTTTACTTCTTAATTAGAAGTATATATAAGAGTAATATTAAGGTTTTATATTTAATAAATATAATCTAATAAATTAGGTTTTATTTATTAACCACAAGGTGATTTGGGATTGTATTTTGACTACGCAACCTAGCAACCTAATTTTATATTATTTCTGGGGCTTATCAAGTAATGATATTATTATTTTTTAAATAAAGACAATAATACAAAATTAGAAGTATATCCAAATAAAAAAAAACAAAAAGTACTATTTTAATATTTAAATATACAAGAGAAAAGAAATATATTTTATATATATTTTATTTTTTCCATAAAAGACAATAAATAATAATATTCTGTAAAAACTGAGTGTCCAAAAAGACAACAATCATACTGATAGAACTGGTTTGACAACCCAAAAGTACAAAAAAAAAACATTTAATGACCTTAGTAAAAAATTATTAGTTTTTAAGATATTGGCACTCAAAATTTGGCAAAATCGTCCCCTTGGCCTACCCAAGGGTAGTTTTTTTTGTAAAACTGTAGAAATTCATATTTTTAATTTTTATTTTAGATTTGCAGCAGTAAATGATACACCCATTTTTTTATTTTTGGCATAAAAAAATCGCAATATAATATAAAAGGTGATTTTTAATTGTGTTTTTTAAAAATGCTAATATTTTTTACTTTTAAGTTGTTTTACTAGTCCTTTTAATAATATAGTTGACTTTTCAGACACTTTGTACATATTATTTATAATTTTTAAATCACCTTAAATTATAAAAAAGACAGCATTTATCTTCTGTAGTAGATTGACATCCACTTTAAATTAATGCACCCTCAACAGAATGGATTGTTTTTAGACAAATTTACTCCGGACCTAAATGACGCTGCACCTGGATCTAGCAGCTTACTTTCCGACTTTTTATATAAATCACGCGCTTCAGCTAACATATTTTACGTTGAAAAGCCAATACAAAAGCAAATATTAGAGGCATGCTCGGGTAGCAGATGCACTCGGAATTATTTGCTTTTAAAGCGGGTATAAAATATCTTTTATTAACTATATGTATTTGACGATATGGTTGCATACGAATCGTTTGGGTTTTGTGAATGGGTATGTTTAAGTTGTTTAAAATTAATGGTGGATTATCTTAGCAAATGTTAAGTATAAATGAACCAAACTTAAGTTTTTGGGCTATTCGGCCAACGTTGTAGATTTTGTATCCTTGACGTTTCGCCAGCGCGAGTGGTTGGCATCCTCAGAAGTTTCCTACGCGAACGCAGCGAGTATTTATAGGCAGCTTGGGTGGGCGGGGCGCGTTTTGAGAATTGGTATCCACGTTTCATTGATCGTCATTAATTCTTCTGTTTTGTTAAAGTTGTGTGTTTGTTTGTGTATCTCTATGGCTTCCCTGTACAGTCTGTAGAGATACACAAACATACCAACAAGTTCAACAAAACAGAAGAATCAAAATTCTCAAAACCACAAAAATAGCACCACGGCAGGAACAACAACTGCGCAACGACCAACCGGAAGAGGCCCCGCCCACCCAAGCTGCCTATAAATACTCGCTGCATCCGCGCCGGGACACAGTAGTACGCAAGTAGTGATGTGGTATCGCGCGAGACTATAAATACAGCAAAAGCAGGGACGGTCATGTCGACTTTCTGAGGGGGGCCATGGGCCAAGGAGAATTGTGTGAGGTGGCAAAAAACAAAAATTTTTAAAGGAGGTTCAAATTTTTTGAAAAGCAAAAATAAACAAAAAAAAAAGGTTCTCTAACCTTTTTTATTGTTTTCACCTTTCAATCTTTCTATAAAATTACACAAAACCTTTTTCCCACGTATTTGAAAAGTCAATTCCATCATCAGCCTCACCCCTCGGACCAACCTTCTAAGGAGGGGGACCCTCAATAATTGCCCATATTTGCCATTAGACATGTATGAAACACAATAAAATAGAAATGATGTCGCATCCAAGGGAAGGGGCCATGCCCCCCTATGACCGCCACTGAGCCAACTCGTGCAATGAGGATCGGTCGGAGTTCGGACAACCACCGAGCAACATTAAATAATCAGTAGCTGACTGGTCAAGTATGTTGAGACTGAGACATACGACGACTACTGCCAGGCTAATGCCTCCAGGCAGAAGCCTGGGACGAGTAAAAAACGCGTTCCGCCACGACCGTTACAGTAGTCTACTAGGAACCTTCTCAGGATGCCAACCACTCGCGCTGGTGAAACGTCAAGGATACAGTTTCTACAACGACGGCCGAATAGCCCAAAAACTTAAGTTTAGCAGAAAATGGCCGCGAAAGCCTTACACAGTATATAAATTGACCAAATTTAGTGCAAAGGGGAAACTGAACATAAAGAATTTAATATATTTGTGAGGTTGCCAAGTTTATAGTTTTTCTTTAGATTAGGGAATTTTAAAGTTTTAAATGAAATACCATAATTATTTGACGGTTTTACTTAACTTGACCTTAACTTTAATATTTATTTGTTATTTATTTAGGTCAAATCTAGTAACTATATTGTTAATCCAAGATCGTCGCCAATACAAAATGGCGGATTACATATTACTTTACTACAACCTTAATATGGGTATAAAATGCAAAGTCTCGATGGGTAGAATGGAGCTCACTATAAAAAGTGCGATCTAGTACCTAGAACTTACTGAATTATGTTTTAGCTCTAAGTACAATAAAACCGTTTAATTTTTTTATATACAAGTTGTTTTCTAATTGCGATAAGAAAATTTAAGGGCGTATTCCCAAGCTATTTTTATAAAAAAACTTCATATAAACAGTTTTCCTCAAATTTTTAGTTTTCAAGATGGAGGGTTTTCATACTTCCTAAAAATTTGAAATATTTTAAAACACTTTTTTCAGTCAAGTTTGTTAGACTAGATATAAACGTTATTTATTTAAGCATTTGTTATTGTTATTACATAATTGCTAATAAGAAGTTATAACATTTATTTTTAAAACAAAAAAATGCCCCAATGTCTCTTGTATGGTCCAGGATCATGCAATTTAGCGGATTTTTTTTTCCGGTAAACTAAGCAAGCTACTTAAAAACATGAAGACACAAGAATGTTGTATTTTTAGGTGTATCGCCCGAAAAAATATAAAATTTGCAAAAAGAAATTTTTTTGTCAATAATTGTAGCTAAGATGCGTGCCACGCCGCCACTTGTCTTACAAATTAAAATTAGTTTAAGGCTTAATTAAGTCCTATTTTAGCAAACAAACAAATGCGCCTAATATGTTGCGTCCAGACTTGCAACTATTCGCCAAACATCCGTCCAAACTAACCAATCTGTTTGCGCGCTCCTTTGACACTCTTAAAACGAAGTCAATTCCGTCGACGTCCACGTCCACGTCCGCGCTATGTGGCCCTTTATGCAGCGTGGAGCGGCACGGCGAATTGTTGCAAGTCTGGACGCGGTTTTAAATATTTATCTGACCAAATTTTAAGAATCCAAAACAACAATTAAAAAGTTTACACAAAGTTACTTTTTATTTGTGTATTGTAATAATTTTTTCTAATAAAAAAACATTAGTAAAAGTTCTTAGGAAAAAAAACTGCGATTATCATTGTTACAAAAAATGCCTACAAGGTGTTTATTGTTTTTTTTTTAAAGTATGATCTATAAAAAGCTTTTAAACAGGTCTACTTTTTAAAAGTCCAAATTTTTAAAAATTTACTTAATTAAATTATTTTTACTAATTAGATGGTTCACTCGTTTAAGATCGGTGCTCATGCAAGACATATGTTCAGATAAATTGTTTTGTAGATTTTTGTTTTAAAGTATCAAATAAAATAACATCGAATGATGTGTAGTAATAGCTGTGTTAAAAAATTAAATAATGTTTAGAAAAACTTGTAAAATAATTTTATATTGCAAAATAATTTGTCAATAATAATTACTTTGAACTGCAATGGTATTTTAAAAACATGCAAAAAAATATATACTTTTAAGGAGTATCTTTGTAGGTTTTATAAAGTTTCTGTAAAGCCCAATTTGTTTTATCCATTTCTAAATAATAAAGAAAATATGTTGCCTATAATAATATGTTCTATGCTCAAATGTAGAATTTAAAAGAAAATATTGGCAGGCATGATTCCAATATATTTGAACTTTTGATGTACGAGTAGTATCTCCGCCCAACTTTAAAAAGAGCACATCTTGATATATGACCATTACTTACATAGTTACTTATAGATTTAAAACGAAGAGAAATGTGTCTAGACCTCTTGATTTATATTTAGAACACTTATTTGAAAAAGGGTTAAATAAAACAAAAATAAAATTTATATCTAATTTTTAAACCTTGAAATTTTAAAAAATGGTAATTATGTGTTAAAATTCCAGTATTAGGTAAATTATTAAAAGCCCTTTTTTTAAATACTATTTTTTTAAAGGCAGTGGCCAAACGTCCGCCGGCGCTTTTGCGTTTTATCTATTTACGTAAATAAAAACCCTCAAAAATTTAAATTAATTTTTAATTACCGGCGGTTTTTACTCATTTTCTTAATAGATGCAGCAGTTTAGCGGCAACAATTAAAAACTGCCAAATAATAGTTAAATTTAACCTTACCTTAATAATTATTCATTGAGCTTTGCCGTAAGCGTTTAGTTTACTTGTAGTTTTATTGTTTAATATTGTAGTTTTGTTTATAGCACCCTTTGGAAAAACAAATTGGAGAAATAAAGCGGGATGGGGACAAGCAAATAAAACCACTATTGTTTTTATCGTAACGTTTTGGGGCTGGATTTCCACTTTATTAAGGGCCTATAATTAAAAAAAAATACATGACAAACTTATTTCGTCACATGGACCCAATATTAGACAACACCAAAAGGACACTTAAAAAAATATTATTAAAGAGGAAAGGACGTAAGTTTGAGCAATTTGATGTAAAAATATATAAAAAAAATCTATAAAAAGTTAGGTAATTAGCCAAAATTGGAACTCGGAACCTGTTGCTTACGTGTCCACTTATAACCATGTGGCCTTTGGCCAACTTAAATTAATTTTCTTAAATATTGGTAATATGATTGAAGAAATAAGCGATATTTAAGAATTATTTACCTTTTAACTTTTTTATTTTCCTGAGAATTTTAAAGTTTGTTTCACCCTCAATAAATGCATACTTTAATTGGTAATGCTTTGTTCTTAGTCCTATAAAATAATAAGATTTTTCTTGCCGCTAAAATTCTTCTAGCTTTTCTTTTCCAAAAATGTACATTTTTTTAACTTATTAAGAGCTTCGACAAAATCTTCGTAGGTGTCAAACGTGTCTCTTATTCCTATTTTTGTCTTTTGATCAATAAAAAATATATATATTAAACAATTAAACAAATAATTATTAAGGTTAAATAATTTTAATAGTTTCTATAAGCAAAACCGCCGGACGGTAGCATGTACCGTTAAAGTAAGTAAAAACCGTGGAGAATAACAAATTTATTTAGATTTTCGGCAGCTTTCATGTACGTGTATGGACAAAACCTCCGGACGGCGGTTTTCTTTTATAATTAAGGAAAATCGCCGGCGGTCGTTTAGCCAGTGCCTTTTTTAAAAACTATAATAAATGGAAAAAAATAGATATCTGGTATATATTTAAATAGTTTTTATACAAAAATTATTGGGCTAACAAAGTGTAAGGAATCTTTATAAGTAGGCACACTGTACATCTTATATTTTAATCATTATATCCAATAAAAATATAAAAACAGATGGTCAATAATAAACATATGAAGTACTAAAGCTTCATATTATATGAATTTTTCTTTATTTTCCCATTCATTTTAGTTTCAAAAGATTTTTATCATAAGCACGTTTACAATCACATTTTCTTACGCGAACTATGGAATTAAGAAAAGCGCAGAGCGCATAAAAGTAATACTTTGCTGAATGTTAGGCAATCAATGTACGTTAGACCGTGGTATTATTATTGCGAATAAGTTGTGCAAAACTAAGAACATTTTTGAATTAAGGAAGTTTTATAGTGAATTTAATACAAGAAAACTAATACTAGTCCTATATATATACATACAGCATACTTTTTGGAAAACATAATATCCTTTTGTATGGTGCTCTTTTTTTATTGTGACCCAAGAAACTTATATAACACAGCCAAAAATTTCCTGCTTCTCTAAAAAGGTTTGTCATTTAAAAAATAATAATTTGACACAAAAATTTATTCTTGCTTACTTGTCTTATTCCCATTCCAGGTCTTTAAATTGGTTTACGATTTATCATAACCACATATGTAAATTTCATTTATTAAAAAAATGTTACATACTGATCCAGAATGACTTTGGAAAACAAAAAATGGTAAAATGTACAGAATTTTCAAATAATATTTTTTTATCATTTTCTTTAATTATATTATCTAAAAATATTTTTTTAATTTAAAGTAAAGTCGGCTTTTCAAGTTATTTGACAATTTGCAAAAGGCACTCGGGCGCTCTGGAACGGTTAAGAGCAGGTAACTAGCAGTAGCTGCAAGTGACCGTATCTCGGGTTCTATTGTCATGATTGACATATGCTGCGAAGACAATATTAAATAGATATTTTGAAAGCTGCTAAAATGCTAAAGAACTATTATATTGGTCAGGAATAAATAACTCGGAGTTATTAATCAAATAATACGTTTTAAAGGGTTGTCCATTTTTACCGCTCGATGTTTGACACCAGCGAATGACCAAGGCAAGAATGATACAGCCGTTAAATTTTGGCGGAGTACTGACATTTTACTATAAAACACTACACGATTAAAGAACGCAAAAAAATCGTTAAAACTTATTATTAAAATCAGTGTTCGGTTGGCCGAACGTTCCGTGCCCTACGTTGAATTTATGGTTTTTCCACCTAGGTCCTGCGATTAAACTTCGTTAAATTTCTTCTTTTGGGGCTACATCAAATCGAGTATATGCAGACAAACCACAAACGGTTGCCGCCCTAAAGGCCAACCTAATTCACACCATTGGTGAGATTGGAGAAATTGGCCAAATTTGTGTCAGAATGTCAGTCTCTAGGATTCGAACCGCGGCGGTCATTTGGCTGATATAATTTTAAAAAATGAATGTCATCAAATATGCTTTAAAGTAAAAATACAACCATTGCAATATAATTTTTATAATTTGCTTTATTTTTATTTAAAGATAGAGTGCTAAAAATGGGAAACCTTTTTCTTTACATAAATTAAGTGTAAAACTTTAAATGCGTTGATCCAAAACTATATTTTTTAATTGTTGATCACTGTAGCTCGAAAACCTATAAGTGGATTTTAATTAAATTTATAAAGATCATTAGAAACATGAAAAACAAGCGCCCGATCAAAGTTTTTTTATTTTTTATAAAAACTTTTCTTTGGCAGCCATTTTATTATTAAAAAAAAGTTTCGATCAAGAGCTATATTATCTACTTATGAAACTATATATTTTGTCTGACTGATTTTTGATAAATTTTGAAAATATCCAAAACTTTTATTGAAAGTAGAATTGAAAATAAATTGTATTTATTTACTTACTTAAAGATTTATTTATTTACATCACTAAGGATTAGAAATTACTTTAAGGAGCTTTGGTTGAAACTGGATCAATACAAAAAGCTATTACTTATTTTTTTTTAATTTCTGTCAAGTTAATACAAATCTTTATTTAATTATGCCATGTTTTTACGTTAATAAAATAAAATATTTAATAGCAAAAAAATATCTAAAATTGTCAATTTTTTTCTTATTTCTGACTTAACCTGTTAAAATATTTCTTATCTAAATATACAAAAAGCCCAATTTACCTTGCACACTTTTAAACTAACAATAACTTTTTTTGTTTCACCTTTATTTCTTTTTTTAAGGGCTAATAGGTAGATGTGTTTTCTTTAGGTTTGCGTATTTTGGTTAAACAGATTTAGCCAGGACTAAACTTCTGAAAGTTTTTCTAAAAAACTGTATTTTACCTTGTTGCAAAAGGAATCGAATTTAGCTACAATTGAGCTAATATGTTTTCTTGTAGACAAACTATGGTAAATAATTCAGTAAAAGTGAATCTGTCAACAATTTAAGGATTCAGGAATTATGATTATTCAAGATAAATAATAGTGCGCCACATAAAGCAGACATATCTCTCGGTTTTAACAGAGAACTTTGTTTTAGTGTGCTTTGAAAATTAAAAATGTAAGATTACTATGGTTCCTAAATTAGATGCTGACAAAACTTGGGAGTAAATTAATTAAAATTAAACGTATTAGCTTAATTGTAAATAAATTTGATTTCTTTTGCAACGAAGTTAAATGCATCATTTTAGAAAAAGACCCTTAAGTCTAGTCTCTGTCTGAATATATTTAACCAAAATTGGCAAACCTAAAAAAAAATATCTACCTATTAGCTTCTTAAAAATACAAAAGATTGAAGCAGCAGATAAAAAGTTATTATTAGTTAAAAAGTTTGTAAGTTTAATTTGGCCGACACTGTATATATTGGCATTATGATAAAGGGTGTAATTTAATTGATGGCTGAAAATACAAAGTATAATTTCTTAGCCTATTTTAGAAAGAAAAGTTTAAATGAACATTTGTCCTAAATATCTTAACTTTTGAGATACAGGGTGTTAAAATTTTCAAAAAACCAAAAATACTTCGAAAACACCTATTTTAGTAAAAACTGTTATACTGGATATAAATAAACCTTTTTGAAATAAGTATTTATACTTTCTGTTACATAATAACTAATTTAACAATATAAAACCTAATTTTTAAAAGAACAAGATTCCGCAATGCGTCATTTATGGTCTAAAAATATGTAATAAAGTGATTTTTTCCCTTTTAAACTAAACAAGATACGGAAAAAAAATTTAGAGACATAAAAGCAGTATTTTTATTTGCTTAATTTAAAGAAAGCACAACAATTTTACACACATTTACACACTCAGTGACGTACCGTTTTTTTGTTGGAAATATTCCTTTAGTTGCCTCTCGAGACACCACTGGACTTATTAAATATGTAGGTAAGTTAGTGATAAATTACCCCTTTAATGTTATTAATAATATTGTTAAATAAAAACAGAATTGGGTGAAGAATGGTTAGAATACTCAAAAAATTGTTTTTTTGTTGAAATTTTAACACCATGTATTTCTCAAGTTAAGACGTTTAGGACATGATATGTTCATATGTACTTTTTTTCTAAAATAAGCTAGAGAATCATACCTTGTATTTTTAGCCCTAAATTAAATACCACCCTGTATATTCTTAAAACATTTGAAAAATATTAAATAATATATTAATTAAATAATAGAAATTAGTATGCAAGATTAAAGTATTAAAATTTAGTTTAGTTTGTATTATTTTTGATTTATAACCTAAAATTTAAAAAGTAACACAAAGAAAAAACAATTACCTGCTTAAACAGGATTTCTTAATTTAAAATAAAAGTTTCCACATCTGAGCTGCCAATGGTAACTTTATTAAAAATATTATTTTGTTAAAGTCGTAATCTATTAACAATATTAAAAATAATATTAAAGTAATTATTAAGATTGTTCTACCTTGCATATTACCAAATATACACTTTAATCTAGTTAAAACAAAACAATTTAACCGTTTCCAATTACCCTAAAATTTTCACTGTCCTATTACCAGACAAAATTATGCAAATGTTACTTCGAGTTTAACACCAAATTAAATAAATAAAATATGTCGCTGTTGACGCTGCTTATTACTTAATTAAAATGTAATATCTGAATTCGCAAAAGAGATATAATCGTAAAGGAAGCGAGATACGAAAGCAGCAACATGTGGTGAGCATCTAGCTTAATCACACTTCATGTTGGAAACATTTTTCTTATTTTGAAAATAGACTGGGAAAAATATTTTATTAAATGATTTATATTAAAATTATATACAGGGTGTCCAAAAAGTATGGTCATAAATGATAGGAGTGATAAAGTGCTCCAAAATAATGTTAGTACTTCTACTAAAACATTTAAGTATAGGGATCCATGTCCGGAAAAGTGTCACTACGGCACTACGGCCCTAAGATGCGTTAAAATTTACAAAGACGATGAATTGCCTAAATAAGATTTATTGTATTTAATT
Organism: Listronotus bonariensis; assembly: GCA_014170235.1. Taxonomy (NCBI): domain Eukaryota; kingdom Metazoa; phylum Arthropoda; class Insecta; order Coleoptera; family Curculionidae; genus Listronotus; species Listronotus bonariensis. Next base: position 12,270 of record JACEGR010010491.1, read on the forward strand.
TTTGCCCTGTAAACATTACATTATTACAACAATTAATAAATAAAAAAATAAACATTGACATTGATATTGACATTTCGAACAATGGTTAAAATAATATCATGTACAAAAGGCAAAAATTAATTGCATTAAATCCTATTTAGGCAATTTATCGTCTCTCTAAATTTTAACGCGTCTTAGGACCGTAGTTACACTTTTCATATGGGTCCCTCTACTCAAATGATTTCTACTGTTAAACTGAATAACCTCTAAAAATTTGATTCAATAGTTTTAAAACACCTCGTATTTATTGGGGCCCAAAAATGTTGTTTAGTGTTGCAGCTATAAAAATATGCAAAACTATTAATCATAACATAACATTAACCATACGTGAACAAAAGCACATTGTCATCTTTGCACTCAATTGGTATATTAAATTTCTTTAAAAGCTCTCATACAAAGGTTAGGTATTTATTAAAATAAAAAGGTTTGTTTCACAACACATTTTTTTATTTGTCTATACTACTTTCTTTTCTTTGAAATTAACTTATTAAACCTAAAATTGTGCCAATTCGTATTTACCGGTTTTAGAAAAGTTATTTATGGTAAAAATAACCTATAATAGAGTAAATAATTTCCGCAACAGTTTTCTTTTTCTCGGTGCTTAACCAAAATTTTAATCTACATATAAAAAAATCCCACTCACTTTAAGCCCTTATTATAAGTTTTAAGTACTTACCATTTAAATTTGTAGTTTGTTTGAAATGCACGTAAAAAGTATATTTTTTTAATTTCTAATGCTTAGCCCCTTTTTACTAAACTGTAAATTGTTTTATTGGCCCTTACTGCATATTTTACGCTTTTTGAAATAACTTTAATATTTTTGCTGTGTAGCTCAAAAAATCATTATTGTAAAAAAATATGTAATTAATCAACAAAAAAGTAAAATATAGTTAGGATTGTTACCAATTTCTGGCGTTTAAGTTGTAAAAATAGCTGGAAATTTATCAAATATTGCTTGAAGAACCATTTTTTTTAATCAATTCTTTTTTGCGGTTCGCTAAAAAGTTAGAAAAAAAAACAATTTATTTAAAAATTGTATTTTGATGACTTCTAGGGAGAAATAAATCAAATCCATACCATTGGACCTAAATAGAGTTTACTTAAATGCACATAACAGTGCTAAATTTCTGATTATGGCTAAATAATTGGTTGAGGCTCAATTGCTTAAATAACTCAAGCGGGCGTCCGTCGACATGATACATGTACACACGTACGAAGTACGTTTACTATTTTGCCTAATTAATCTTAGCAACTGGGCATTCAAACCTATGACAAAAAATAAAGAATTGTTTTGTGCATCTACAGAGAAAACTAGAATTTTATTTGATGGTAAATATTTAGCAAAACTTTCTTAATGTATTTTCTTTAATTATAAATTATATTTTGCTTTAATTAAAGACTTAATTATCGATTTTATTCAAGCTACTAATTATAAATTTCTCCCCTGCTTAATTGATCTTACTTTAAAATTAGGTTTGTTAACACCTTTTAAGCTTTCTTTACCCTAGCTTTTAGTTTTCATATTATATTTACGATATTTATAAATTTTAAATAATAAATTAAAATTGGTTAGTTATGGGTTTTTAATTCGGGACATACATATAATAGTAAAAATAAATATTATCACATGTACACAGATTCATACAAATAAAGTGTCAGCCATTATTAACTTTGTAATTGGTCAAAATAATAAAGAAAAAATGGTTAAACTAAATTAAATTGGATATCGTGTTTTTGACTAAGAAATAATAATAAATATTTTTAAATTATTTTTTGCATTGTCTATATTTTATTATTATAGAAAGATCTATTAAAGGCCTTTAAAAATTCTACATGTGATATAATGCCATCCGAAGGAGTGTGATCGTGAATTATTTTACAAGCAAAAATTTTTATAAAAAATGACTTTTTTTGAAAAATGAAACTTTTGATCCATTTGTCCTCTTGTTAACCCCATTTGTGGACAGTCTGTATATATTTTTTTAAATACAATACATTATTTTTAAAGACTATCTCTGGCGCATTTGCCAAATTTTTTAGCTCTTTTTAAAACATATTTTATGACTCTTAGGTCATTCGCCTTTACAGTAGGCCCTAAACCAGGCCAAAGCGAAGAGAAATAAAATTGTGCCAATAACAGCGTTTGCTTTTAGTATGAGGCTTGGTGTATTTTTTTAATCAAAAATATGTCAACTTGATAAAATAATTTTTCAATTTCACAACAACTTAGGACACTAGAAATTTCTAGCGCATAAAGGTGCTACAAAGATGTCCAAAGTTGCTGGGGTTACTTATACTTTATTTTATCTTTTAGGGGGAAAGTTGACTTTCCCATAAAAGATGAAGGTAGAAGTCGGACTGACACTTTTAAACTTTTAAAAAGTTAGAAATTTCAACATTACATTACATCTTTATGAAAAAATTAGATTGAAATAAATGTTTTAGGCAATATTTGTTATTTTGTTTAACATTTTTTTATTTGTTCATTTGGCAAATATAAACTCACTTGGCCAAGCATATACCTTATAATATTATTACGTTTTTAAAAATAATTTAGCAATATATAAGTATTGTTTGTAGAACTAGTAATTAAATAGCTTTTCTAGAAGTGAGTATTCTTGACAAGCAGTTAAAATTATTTTACAGAATTGAAACGGTTAAAACTCTGTAAAGCCTCTTATTAACTTACATTGCAAGGTTGCATCTGTTGGATAATGTCCGATAGTATATTTTCACAATAGCCAAAGGTTTTTCTCTCAAAGTTAATAAGGATCACCAACCGCAGACTAGTTTCAAATTATTTGGTTCTTATCAGTACGGTTTAGGCAATAATAAAAAAACTTTAAAAATGCGGTGGCTTATTGTCCATCCGGCCCTCTCTCGACAGTGTGGAAAAATTAAACGAACCTAGGTCCGTTAAACAAATACCATAGGTATTTTATCGAGCAGATAAAATCACAATACAGAAATAAAAGAGTTAAAACTCTTTATCACTTGTTATTTCCTTGTACTGCAAGGTTGCATCTGTAGATCTTTGTCATGCATCTGGCAATGCAAATTTTTACACTAACCAAATGTTTTTCTCTTAGAGCTAATTAAGATTACCAACCGCACACTGGTTTAGAACTATGTGGTTTTTATCAGTACGGGGTTACCTGGCGACGCAAATTTTTACCCTAACCAAAGGTTTTTCTTTAGAAAGAAAACAACACGTACTAAAGAGTTTTAATTTATTTATTTATGTAAACTGATTTCGACTGTTTGGCGCTTACACCGTACCAATGTCTTTAAAATCTAATTTTTTGTTAAGTTTAACACTCTGTATCTTAAAAACCAATAATTTGGTGATTATTTAATATATACAGACTGTCTGTCAGGTGCAGAAAACATGATAGCACAATTTTCTGAGGCTAAAATATGACGATTTAACCCATCTTACCTTTGTCCAGATATGAATGGTTTTAGAGATACAAGGTGCCAAATATTTATTTTGGATTTAGGTTTTTATAAATAGTTTTGCAAATAATAGGTGTATTGTCACAATATTTGGCATAGGTGGTTTTGTAAAGTGACAAATTACAACCTGTCATTAATTTTGGTTTAAACTCTAAGCGGCGCCACCTGCAGCAACTTGCACAAATTAAAAACGAAATAATTTTTTGAGCCCCTCCGTACGTAATTTTTGGATAATTTTTTTATTCATTAGCATATCAATAGGCCCTTTATTTTTCTTTTAATCGCAATTAGTAGACAACCTGTATATGTACATATAATACTTATTTTAGTATATTTTATTTGTTGAAACTTAGTCACTAATATTGTATGTGTTATAAGTTACATAAAACCATAGACTATTTATGCTTTGATACGAGCATGAGATTTGCATTTACACAGAGCCGTAGCCATGGAGACCACAGCAGAATGATTACGACGCCGAATGACGTCACGCCGGTGCAGTTCATTACGAAAGGAACGGTGACTTAATAATGAATCCACGTAATAGTTTTAAGTAGGTCATTATGTCGAGTAGATGGCCTATTTAATTTAAAAAACTTAAAATAAAATATTTATTATTAATGTATAAACCATAATCCTTATGAAAAAAAAAACCATTATGGATGGATCTGCCAAGTCAAATGCCATTTTTATATACCAGATGCCCACGAAATTATTGGCAAGCCTTACATAATCTTTATAAGAATTCCAAGCAAATGCATGTGCCACATAAGATGCATATTTAAAGAAATATTCGAAAAAGGGGCAGTGAATAGACAGTTTTTAAAAACGATTTAACCAACTTCAAAACAATAATAAAACTTACTAAAAATAAAAAATAATAAGCACAATTAAAAAAGAAGTTGGAAAATACCATACCTAATATGGTATTGAAATATAAAAAGCTTTTGTTTATTTAGGCCGTGTTTCCACGGGCCACTTTTTGAAGTCGATATGGGCCACAAAAAGTGGTTTGATAGTACAGTGACAGAAGTTTAATTGTGGTTGTCAAAACGCCCGTGTAAAAAGGAGTAAAATTTTAGCATTGTTGGAAACGGAACTACAAGCTGGCGACACACCAACCACTTTTTGTGGCCCATATCAACATCAAAAAGTGGCCCGTGGAAACACGGCCTTGTTATTAACATTGAGTAGTGGTAAGTAGCACATATGTTAGTACCCGATTTCTTTTTTTATTATTATATTTTTTTTATTTTTACTTTTTAGTGAGTTTAATAATTGTTTTAAAGTCGATTAAATTCTTTTTAAAAAATTGTATTTTTATTTTTGCTTTTTACTTTAATATTATTACTATTAAATCGGTAAACATACACTAAAAAAACACCTACTACAGTAAATAGCACTAGCACGTGTAATTGTAAAATTATTAAAAACAAAAAACCCTAAAAATACTCTTTAAACCCTAATTTTATTGTAACAGTGCAGTTTGCGAATTTAATTACAACAGCTTTCCTAACGTATTTTTTTATTTTATTTGGTACCCCTAGCGCCGTCTAGTGCGCAGTGACCTAATTATCGCAAACTAAGCTAAAAGGTTCGTGTGGCCTAGAACCCTGTGAGCCCGACAAACGTTTCATTAGAGGTACTTGATGACTTGATTTTGTTCTTCGAGCATATATCTACTGGAGGCTTCGCTAGCTGTTAGTGTCAACTTTTACAAATGAGATTTTTGTGACCGGTTAATATTTTTGTGGTATATGAACCTTTCTCGAGTCCATGGTTTTGAGGGAAGCAGCGGCATTTCACATGTCTTTTTAATTCTTTGGGCTGATAGCCGTCGGATTTCGAGTACATCTCGGAGTCTACTCGCCGAAATTCGGCAAGTGGTTCGACAAAGTGCCAAATTTTGGGTCGGACATTTAGAGACTTCAAAATGACACTTTCTGTCTAACCGGTGCGACGAGTAGAAGGCAATTTTGTGATTTGATATTAATTTTGAATTATCTCTGTTAAAAATCACGAATCCTTGTCCATCTTTAGCCTAAAAGGTATGTCTTTTTCTATACTTATATTTTATGTTAGTATTTTTGCATAATTCACCTTTTTCTTGGAATGTCGAAACCTAACCTCAAAAACACGTTGTCTTTGAATTAATTTTAATAATTTGATCTTGTTTTAGATAAGCCCGGTTTCATTTCATTCTTCAGTTTTTCTATTCTTCTATTTTCTCTGCCTATTTCCTTCGCTTCCTTCGTTACGCTTGAAAGGAAGCCAGATTTAAGTTGCCTGCTTAGTGAGGCATGCCATAAACCTACCACACGAGCTAGCTCCTTTATGATCCACCAGCGAATGCCACTTATCTGAATCCCGAGTTGTAGGCCCCAGCCTGTAACCAGTGAGAATCCCACACCAACATCCAGTGGACCTTTTAAAGAGGATTTCAGATAAGTTGATTACACATATAAAGTCTTTAAAGTACACCATTTAATATTGATACATCTAAATAACATATTGCATCGTGAACATAATCAAACTAGTTAAGTAACATTAATTTACATACTTAAATTTTTAATTTTGAATTGGTTATATTTGTTAAAGCGGTGTAATAATGTTTGCAAACGTTAAGCGCTAGAGTCTTTATATGTTTTTTTTACTGATTAACACCCATCTTTTTAAAACCAATGAATTCCTTAAATAAAGAACACACATATTTTATACGTTGTCTTTTTTATTTTGTGTTGGAATCTGTTTGTTTTGTTTTAGTTTACCTAGAGGAACTAACCTTCCGTAGTTTACCAACACTATTCTATAACTTTAGGTGGCGCCCATATATAAGTACCTTTTTTGTGGTAAACTATAATAGGAGGGCTAACAAATTATCTATTTAATAATTTCTGATACTGATACAAGAGTTAAAGGAATGTTTAGGTTACTCAATCCACGACCCACGTGCCCCGACTGACATTGAGCTAGTTTGAAGGTATTTTGCCTTAAAACAAAGGCTAATTAAACATCTTAAATTAGGCAATCTTAAAAATGTACTTTAGCCCAATTAAGTTACATTATA
>JACEGR010010492.1:0-18824 GCA_014170235.1 Listronotus bonariensis
AATTGCAGTAATCTTAAGTAAAAGTCCTTATTTTTATAATTTACAATGTATAACTAACTATTGTAAATAATTCACTTCTTGGCAAAAAAACGGGCAAATAATCAATCTTAAATAACTTTTTGGTTTTTTGACTGATTTCAATTATCTTTTGGTCTAATTGTATCTCCTTCCATCAAGATTATTATTTAAAACGGGAGTGGCAAAAAGTTTCATAGGATTAGGTGTTATACAGGAAGAGCCAAGACCCAAATTTTCGAAATAATTAAACGTCACAATGTTTTTACCAGTATATTGGATTTTAAAGCATCTATAACTAACATATCCTTTTTTTATGTATATTAGTATCTACTTTAAATAGAAATACATTTTTAAAGAAAACAATGCAATTTATTATGATGGTCGTAATATTTACGATATATTGCGAACATATTGGGGAAAACTTAAGATGTGGATGGTCATATTTTTAAAACTAATAAAGATAACTACTACAAATGTAATATTTTGTCTAAAATATCTTTTTACTGGTGATATAATAATATAATGTGTTTATTATAGTGATCTGTTAAAGAGAATAACTTCTACTCTCTCCATGTATGCCGATGACTCCAAGTTATACAGGGTGTCCCGTAATTAATTGGACATAGGTTAATGTAGGATACCTGACATGAAAATAAAACGCGTTAGAAGCTCAATATCGCTAGCAAAATATTGGTTTTCGTTCTACAGGGTGTTAAAACTAGTTTTACCAAACATTTAGTGAATATCTCGGAATCCACTGGACAGATTAAAGTGAAATTTGGTGTACTTTTACTATTTGGGATGACGAACACGAATATGATATCTATTTTGCCATTACCACTAGATGGCGCCTACACTTACAATAACATTGATTGATTAAAATGGTCATAAATTTTTCGACATCCCTGTATGCACATTTACTAGTGGAAATAATAAAACAGCATTTAATTTTAGTCAAAAAAGGTATACTTTTCAGATCTCCAAAAAGGTTGACCGTTTTCTAAATAAACGACTTATTTGTTAGGTTGCGCATGAACACTCTAAAAATTAATTAACAAGGATAAAAGTTAGAAAAGGCTATTGATTATAATAAATGTTTAAAATGTTCACCATCCACTAGGACACATTGTCTAATTCTTTCTATTTAAGTTTTGCCTGACTCAAATAATGATTCCTCTTGGGCCTACGATGAGTATTGCACTCCTTCGCGATCACTTCGATTAAACAGGTATTTGATAAAAAAGTCGTTTATTTCGAAATCGGTCTACTTTTGGAGATCACAGAAGTATACCTTTGTTTGACAGTATATGTAAATGCTGTTATTTATTTCTCATGCAAAATAGTGCATACAGGGAGGTCAAGAAGTTATGACCATTTTTAATCAATTAATGTTTATTGTATGTGGCGCCATCAGTGGTAATGGCAAAATAGATATCATATTCGTGTTCGTCATCCCAAATAGTAAAGTACACCAAATTTGCACTTTAATCCTGTCCAGTGGATTCCGAGATATTTCACTAAATGTTTGTTAAAAAATTAGTTTTAATACCCGTAGAACGAAAACCAATAACATTTTGCTAAGCGATATTAAGCTCAAAAGCTTTATTTTCATGTCAGGTATCCTACATTAACCTATGTCCAATTAATTACGGGACACCCCTGTATAATAACCGATTAACAGAATTAGGAGGTACTAGTAAATGGCCTAAAAACAATAGAAGAATGGTGTGCTACTTGGTCTTTGAAACTTAATGAAAAAAGTGTTCAGTATTGCATATGCGAATTGGCGGAGTCACTTTAAAAGCTGTATCCGCCCAGGAAGATTTAGGCACCTCTAATTTCCAATGGTCTTAAATAGGAGCTTCACATAGGAAAGATAATTTAAAAAGTCAACAATGTTTCATACATGGTACAGAGGGCATTTAAAAACATCTCACCGGAATTTTTAGAAAGGATTCATAAGACATATATACGCCCAATACTTGAATATGGAGCATCAGTGTGGAACCCATATTTTGTCAAAAACTAGATAACAGGTTTGAACGGTTTTTAACCTCCCAACTTAATAAACTAATAATAATAATAATATACAGGATACTTTTTTTTTTGAAATGTTTCTTTTTGTTGTACCCTGTATATCTTAAGAGAAAGCAAAAATCTAATTACTGATTTGAAAACGACGAAACCAACTTAACAAACTAATGTTTTTATTTTCTTTTTATCCGCAAAAATAAAAATTTTAGGAAAGATGTAAAATTATAACTTGACAGCCGATACACAAATTTCATTGTCTTATTTAAATTTTGTATTTCCTTTAAGAATAGAAATATTGATATAAATAAAAAGAAAAGAAAATGGTAAGAAAAAATGGGGCTTTAAAAACATATACACTGGTAAAAAATTGTAACATTAAATTATTCCCCAGGGTGTTCGAGAATTGGAGAAAAATACAACATTTGGCTCTCCTGTATAACACTTAATTCTATAAAGCTTTTGCAACACCCATATTTAATAATAATCTTAATGGAAGGAGCTGCAACTGGACCAAAAGATTATTAAAATCTGTCAAAAAACTAAAAAGTTATTTAGGATTGAATTTGAACAAAATTTTTGTATGTCTGATTTTTTGTCCACGAGTATAATTTATTTGTGTATAATTTCATTTATATTTAACTTTACCTTTAATATTATTTTTAGGGATTTTCTACAAAATGTTGAACATATGATTAGAGAGGCCAAAGTGGTTTTGAATTTGTATTATCCGCTTACATCACTAATAGACTGAGTAGAAAGATACAATTTATATCGAATAAGTAATTTTTTTACTATTAATATATACTTTTACTAACTGTACTAGTTTTTTTGCGCATATTTATAGTATTTTCGTAAAAGTAAACAAAACCTAGTTTACCAATTTGACATACCTTTGTATTTTTAAGCAGGGCGTAAAACGACTCAGCACATGATGGCCGCAAAGATACAGTTATTACCCATTGGTTGGTTTCCTTACGAGAAAAGTTTAAGGAGATGCCGTAGCACGTTAAATGAGCTAAAACGCGATTCGCTGCCGCTTTTAAATATTTGTTTGAGAAAAAGTTATATATTGAAACTTTCTTAAAAATGAATTTTGGGAAATTTAATGTGTTAATGTATTACCATTACCAAAAATCAATTAACTTTCCGATAATCTTTGGATTCTTTTAAGAAACTTTTCTATGTACAACTTTTTCTCAAAACAAATATTTAAAAAATGGCAGCGAATCGCGTTTTAGCTAATTTAACGTGCTGCAGCATCCTCTTAAAGCTAAACCAAAAAGAAAAATAAGAAATTATTTTTTTACAATTGTTACCCATTCTATTTTATTATCATGGCTCTTCTCAGACGCATTTTGTCTGTCTTAAACGCCTCATAAAGTTGATTTGTATAGAGTGCATAGTAAATTATAAAGACAAACAAAATATTGACGTTTATTTGCAAAAGTAATGTTTACATTATTAAATGATTCGTTGTTCACCAAAACTTGACGTCTTATAATAGTCCCAGAGTTAGTAAACCCTTCTAGTAATATTTTGCCTGTAAGGCTGGTATTTTGTATAGTTATTGCATGCTAGGTACGACCAGAGTTTCTTTATGAGAAGGGGTTTAGACATAAGCAAGACCGGGGACAGCTTTTGTCAGGGACGTGAGGTGTGAGAATTACGATTTCGGTTGGCAGTTCTATTCAAAGTTGGTAGCATTATCAGCTGATGACAGAGTCGTACCTTGTCGAAGCTTTGTTTGGTAAAAACTGTGGAAATTTGCCATTTTCATTTTGGTTGTATATTTTGCAAGGATTTCCAGTTGTTAATGTTTTTGGTTAGTTTAGAGACTTCACATATTATTGGTTCGGACTCGTTTTATTTTAGAGATTTTGATAGTGTTTAGTCGAATAGTTTTCAGTCATTCGTGTTTTTATATACATATGATACTGATGAGTGTCCGCTAATTAATGGTACACAGAAAAACCACAGATTTCTTATGCGAAAATACCCATTTAAATAAAACTCGGTATCCAGGAGCCATCAGCTATTTATATCTGAGCAGTTGTAATTATAGCTAATACGATGTTATTGAAGGTACATACTTTCGGGTGCACTGAACAACTAAAACGTGAATACCTTAAAAAACGGTTGTCAAGACCGATTCTTACTAAGTATACCTTTTTTGTGCAGAAAGCATAGAGAAGCTTACTAGTTTACATACATACAGAGTAGTGACAAAAAATTGGGTAGTTTTAGAGAATTTTAAATAGTGTACCCATCGCCCTCTAGTCTACACACAAATTAATATTCGATCTGAAAAGCTAATGTTTAAAAACCCCGAGATACTGTTTTATTAAGATATTTAAAAAGGGGGAACAATTATCGAAATAAATTTACTTTTTCTTTTTACTATGACACCCCCGTATCTTCCTTATTATAAACTTTTGGATATTAGGTATGTTTGGTTAAATCTTAATATTTTGGCATAAGGAATCTGTGGTTTTTCTGTGTACCCTTCACTAGCGGACACCTTGTATACAAAGTTTTTAAAATGGTTTTGGACTTACGGAACCATGGAAAATGTTTTGCTCTGCCAGGTACCTCATCGTCCTGTCGTCGCTTTGATAACTTTTAATTTTTAATATTTAAACCACATTTATGTTTTTGTTTTAGGTTATGCCTATTAAAATAATCCAATAAATTTTGTTTACAACATACAGTTCATTTTGTTTTCGCATTAATTCTACGCCACTGATCTGCCTAAAATCAAACATGGCCGAAAATGGCCCGACTTGACGTCACAGCCGCGCTAGCCAATATGGCGAATGTCATGACCTTATCTCATCAATCGACTTTGGGTACGACAATCATTATCTGGCAGGCATCAGCTGTGCACATCATCACCCTGTATATATTTGAAAGTTGCAAAAAAAAAGAAAAAAAAACTTGGCGCTGTGAGCTTGAAATTTTTCTAGGATTTGGTTCATTCATAGTAACGTTTGAAAAAAATTGAGGGGTTGTTGAGCACAAGTACCTGACAGACAAATTAAAAGGTGTGGTATACAGTGCATATCTTTAATGCCCCCTTCCTTTATTTTTTTAGTGATCCACTAAATCCTAAAAAAAAATTGAAGCTTTCAGCGTCATTTTTTTAACTTTCAAAAATATACAGGACTGATGCTTGCCAGGTGATGATTGTCATACTTAGCATGCTATGACTCATCACTATACAAATTTTAGCGTTACAGGCCTAATACTACTCGAAGGGTTGCTAGTGTTTTTTATCTTTTTGACATCCCACGAAGGCATGCCTAAATACCAAGGTACCGTGGGTGTCGGGTTATTAGATGTTCAACCCATGGTTCCCCTGTTCCGTCAACGTTGTCCAAGCACTGAAACATGCAGTAATGCATTTTACAGCACCTTTTAGACAACGCGGTAGTGCCACGTTATTTTTAAATACCTACTACCTAAATATGTCTCCCCCGCTGGGAATCGAACCGGCGACCTCTGGCTTCGAAGATCAAAGCTCTGTCCACTGCGTTTACTCTAATATATAATAATATAATGTTTTTGCTATCTCTCTGTAAAAAATGGGAAATAAGTTTTTGTATCAAAAAGTTCAATAAACAGTTTTAGGGCTGGCTGCACACCCACTTTTTTATCCCACTATTGAACACGATCAGAGGCGCACTTACATGTTTGCCGCCCGTAGGCTATTTTATTTTCGCCGCCCCTTTCTTCTTCTTTTTTTCCTTCAGAAATATTTTTGAAGAGCAAAAAAAAAGGTCCTCACTTCCATTTCTTTTAATTATAGGTATAAAATTGAATTCGAAATCCAACAAAATTATTCATAACACATAATCTGCCGCCCCCTAAAGAACGTCTGCCGCGAACGTCTGCCGCCTCCTAAAAATGCCGCCATAGGCATCCGCCTACTCAGCCTTTTGGTTAATGCGCCACTCAACACGATTATACATGACGTCCCATCCGAAATCATATCAGATATATGCGTCGCGCTCATAAAAACCTATAATCACTCGACCTTCATATAATAATCGTATCCGAGAATCGTGTCCGATATAGGTAGCACCACGCCGATTTTGGTCATTGTGTGCGGGCGCTGATTATGAATCTGATAGAGCTTTAGTCGGCAATGTCTTGTTCTCGAGATATCCAGCAGCTTTAAAAGCAAATTTACCTTATTTTCACTGAATTTTTCTTTTTTCTTCTAACGATTCTTGTTTAACACTAAATTAGCACAGAAACTTTTTCATTTGACATTTAAAAAACCTTTTGTACGACCGGGCGTAAAATACAATTTTACGCCTTCATATGACAGCGTGAAATTGCACTTTTACGACCTAGGGCAAAAAGTATCAAAAACTTCCGCATTTATAAATGAGGGCGTAAAATAGCACTTTTACGCCCTAGGGCAAAAGTATCGAAAACGCCCGGATTTATACATTTATAAAACAATAATAAAATATTGCTTCACTTTTTTAAGTAAAACAACAATTTATTTAATTAATCATATGTTAAAAGTATACTGATTACAATTTGAAACATTAAAAGCTGGAAATTTTCTCCTAACTACAGAGAATGCTTGTATATTAATTTTAGTCGTACAAAAAATATTGTCTGCACCTCTGACGTAAAGCACTTTTACGCCCACAGCTGATTTTTTATTCAGCCGCGGGCTTAAAGTGTTATTTTAGACCCTTGGTACAAAAGTAACTGTTTTGTACGACCCGGCGTAAATTACGTCCCCATTTGTGGGCGTAAAATTGCACTTTTACGCTCTAGGGCAAAAAGTATCGAAAACGCCCGGATTTATATATTTATAAAACAATAATAAAATAATGCTCCACTTTTTTTAAGTAAAACAACAATTTATTTAATTAAACATATGTTAAAAGTATACTGATTACAATTTGAAACAATAAAAAGCTGGAAAATTTTCTCACTACAGAGAATGCTTGTTTAATAATTTCAGTCGTACAAAAATATTGTTTGCACCTCTGGCGTAGAGCACTTTTACGCCCACAGCTGATTGTTGCCCTCGCGGAGCTCGAGCAACAACCTTCAGCCGCAGGCGTAAAAGTGCTATTGACTGCCATTGGTCCAAAAATAACTATTTTTAAAACATGTCTTTTTATCGACTTTTATGTCTTTTTATATTAATTTAAAAGAGACTACAGTAAAAAGCACCAAAAATGTAATTTGATTGGTTAAGACGGTCATGCAAAACTGTCACATTTGGGGGTCATGTTTAGTTATCGTTAGACTGCAATTAAGCAGTAAAAAAGCCTCGCGGTCATTAGTTCTGTCTCACTTTCAAATAATTTCCTTTTTTGTTGCTCGCGCACTATTTAAACGATGCGATTAGAAAAAAATAGTTGCTTGCCGTCTTTATTTCTATGACGCCTGTGGCTTTCTTTTCAGCTGATTTCTACTATATAGTGTGGGCCAGGGGCGGTCATATCATCATTAAATGTCCATATTTGCAGTTAGGTGTGTTTAGGTACAAAAAAATAATCCGTTACAAAGGATGTGGCATGAAAAGGGGGCCATGGCCCCCATGACCGCCCCTGGTGTGGGCCAAATTAAACTTGCACACTTTTTAACTAATAATCACTTTTTATCTGTTGCACCCATCTTTTTAATTTTCGAGGGGCTAATAGGTTGATATGTTTTCTCTAGCTTTGCCAATTTTGGTAAAATAGATTTTAACAGGACTGGATTTACGTGACTTTTTTTTAAATGATGCATTAAACTTCGTTGCAAAAACATTATCTACAATAAGACTTTAAATTAAAATTGTATGCAAAAGAAGGGAAAATATAGGGAAAATAGGATTAGTTTAAATTTCAACTTTGATGACGTCTCAAGAACGAAACGTTTCCGCCAAAAAATCGGGATTCATGATCAGCGCCCCAAAAACCCCGTATATCAAATTTCATTGAAATTGGAGTTGCTGCAATTTTCTAGAAAATTACCAAAAATCTTTTTAATTCGTAATCACTCAAAATTGTGGCAACTCCGATTTTGACTAAATTTGGTATACAGGGATTTTGGGACGCTGATTACGAAACTAAAGGATTTTCTTTCGGAAACGTTTTGTTCCCGAGACATCATCCAAGTTGAAAATCAAACTAACTTAATTTTCACATTGTTTCCCCTTCTTTTTGCACACAATTCTTAATTCTAAGCTAAAGTTGCACACAATATTTTATTTTTACTTTTTAAAACACCATTTTCTTTACGTATTTTACACTTTTTGCATTAAATTGCATAGCTTTACTTCCAAACGAAGCAGATTATGGTGGATGTGCAAGAGCAGTGTATGCATGGCTTGCTGCGTTATTAAAGGGAACCTTCGCAATTTGTTTGATAAAAGGTGTAAAATACATAGAAACTTTAGCTTTCAATCAAGAATTATATGCAAAAGAAAAAGGAATATAGTGAAAATGAGGTTGTTTGATTTCAACTTTGATGATGGATATCTTGAGAACGAAACTTTTCCGAAAATTTTTTAGATTCGTGATCAGCGCCCCAAAAATCCCCGTATACCAAATTTCGTCAAAATCAGAGTTGCCGCAACTTTCAGAGAATTACCAAATCCCGTTTATAAATTTTAATAAAATCAGCATTGTGTCCGGTTTGTAAATAATTACCTTCGTTTTTATTAGTTCTTAGCTTACAATAAATGTTAATAATTTACAAACCGGACGTCTCACCGATTTTCATAAAATTTGGTATATAGGGGTTTTTGGGGCGCTGATTACGAATCTGAAAGACTTTTTATTAGTCGGACTTGTTTCGTTCTCGAGATATTCATCATCAGACTTGATAATCAAAACTAACCTGAATTGACTATTTCCCCTTCTTTTGCACTTAATTCTTGAGTTTTCTGCTGAATTGGTACTTAATATGGGATTTCCACCTTTAAAAACTCTATTTCCTATTTATTTTACCCATTTTTTCCATAAAATTGTTAAGCTTCACTTTAAGGCTACTGCGATCGAAATGATTGCAAGTAAAACTTTGCAATTTTATGGAAAAAACAGGTAAAATAAATTGAAAAATGGGGTTTTTAGAGGTGGAAATCAAATATTGAGTACCAATTTAGCATTCAATCAAGAATTAAGTGCAAAAAGAAGGGAGAAATAGTGAATTTAGGTTAGTTTTGGATATCAAGTCTAATGATGAATATCTTGAGAACGAAACGGAGTCCGACTAAAATTCTTTCAGATTCGTAATCAGCGCCCCAAATAACCCCATATACAAATTTCGGTAATTTTCTAGAAACCGGCGGCAACTCCGATTTTGACGAAATTTGGTATACGGGGGTTTTTGGGGCGCTGATCACGAATCTGAAAGAATTTTTAGTCGGACTCCGTTTCGTTCTCAAGATATTCATCATTAGACTTGATATCCAAAACTAACCTAAATTCACTATTTCTCCCCTTCTTTTTTGCACTTAATTCTTGATTGAATGCTTTTTGGCGGAAACGTTTCGTTCTCGAGATATCCATCATCAAAGTTGGTATTTGAACTAACCTTATTTTTACTGTATTCCGCCTTCTTTTTGCACACAATTCTTGATTTAAAGTTAAAGTGTCACACAATATTTGATTTTCACCTGTTAAAACCCCGTTTTTCTACGTTTTTACATTATTTTTGCGTTAAATTGCGTTGCTTTTCTTTGATAATGCGGCAACCATACATACACATAGGACTTCATGGCACACTGGGATTAAAATAAGTCAAAGTATAGCTATGTAATTTAATGAAAAATAATGAAAAATACGTAGAAAAACAGGGTTTTAACAGGTGAAAATCAAATATTGTGTGACACTCTAGCTTTAAATCAAGAATTGTGTGCAAAAAGAAGGGGAAATATAGTGAAAATAAGCTTAGTTCAAATTTGAACTTTGAAGATGGATATCTCGAGAACGAAACGTTTCCGCCAATAATTCTTTCAGATTCGTGAACAGCGCCCCAAAAAACCCCGTAGGTATGCCAAATTTCGTCAAAATCGGAGTTGCCGCCGGTTTCTAGAAAATTACCCAAATTTCATTAAAATCGGTGATAATTGTAAATAATTACCCAACAAATGACACCGAAACTAATAAAAAACAGTCTGAAGCGAGATTTTACTTTTTATTTTGACACATTTGCTTACAGATACATCTAGATACAACCTACGAGAACATACTCCCACCTTATTCTTTTTAAAACCGCGACTTCAAAGTTTTGGGATGATCAATTCACTGTTGACATTTTCAGTAAAGTTACCAGGACCGTACCCAAAAGGTACATTACCATATTACAAGGGTTCAATGAAATTCCCGCATCTGTTTGAGTTTTAGGTTCTAGTACAGGCCCTGGTTGATCTTCTGCTGCGTGGGTATGATGACGGGTTGTAGTTGGTTCTTCCGTGTCCTCATCTGCGCTGACGTTTAGAAAAAGTACCATACTAAGCAAAAGCACTAAAAGGCGGTTGTGATTTTTTGTGAAACATCTTAAGATTTTTACATGTAAAAAATATTAATAAAGTTTTAAAAACGTAAACATAAAACAGTTTGACAGTATAAACATAATATTGTTGCGGTTGCTATAGTTTTGGATTTGTTGCATCAAGACCTTCTCGATTTTGAAAAAAGTTTTTAATTTTTATTCTGGTATTGAGACAAATACCTATTAAGTAACTATGGTTACTGACTTTTTAAACCAATGTAATACATTTTTGGTTCAGGTGTTTTTCTTCATTTAATGTACCCAGAGTATGGGTGAAAATTAAAGTAGACAATAAACGATAAAATCTTTTGTTAACACTTAGAACAAATAAAGTTATTAAAATGCGTTTTTCGGAGAAACCCATAAGTTTTTTAAAAACGTTATCATATCCATTGGAATGTCTCAACCATTTGGTTAAAAGGACCACCCTGTATATATTTTTAACGTCAATATTTAATTCAACATAACCATGGTTATTAAAAAAAACGGATTTATTGATCTCTAAAAAAATTAACTGTATGGCAATGAAGAATAGTATATTTATGACAATGGAAATTTGATTTATACAAGATTACAAAAAAAATAAAGGAACAAAGCTATACATACGTTATTTACAAAATATATTTGCAGTAAGACTGGAGCCATTTTTGTTGTTAATACGGTTTAAAACATTTTAAAAACATTACATTTTCTTGCTAAACGGTGACGTTATGTACGTCGCATATTTTAACCGTGTTTGAATACATCCGGACAATGGTTTAAAAACAATATATACTTATCTCTGTGGGCGGGCGTATGCATCGTACTCATTAAAAATGTGTTTTCATCCATTTCTTGTAAACTTGTTACATGGTAGGTGAAAAATGTTTATATTGGGTGTAAACTAACGTACATATTAACCCTAAAAATAAAAATCATAGTCATACCCTAAAATTTATGGGGCTGTGACGCAACGGTTTGAAAACCTACATTTTCTTGATTCTCATATTATTTATATTATCATTTTTGAATACGGTTTGAACCACTGAGACGAATACGGTTAGCAAGAAAATTTAACTTAAATTACCTTTTAAGAACTTTTGGTAATATTGTGAATAACCTATAGCTTTGTATTTTGTACGGTATTTTTTTCTTTTTTTTTTTTGTATGGAGCCAAGGTTAGTTTATATTTATAAAGGTTGCGACACATCCTTAACTTTTAGGCGGTTCGAGGTCGGGGACGCAAGGAAGGGCACTTCACGGAAAAAGTTGGTAAGACTGGGTAAAATCAAAGCTGATGATCAATCCAGTGGCGTCTAGAATTTGTGCATTTCATTTTGCATTGTTTTGGTAGTGATATTTGTTAAAAGATGTAATTCCAAATGTTATTTATTGAATGTAAAAGAATTTACAACTTAATAATAATTAAAACCTGTTGTATAAACGGTTGTTTTACTAATACAATAAACTGTATATCTCCGGCACTGAACAACATGGCCGAAAAATGGGAGTTGTGACGTCATAACACGTCAAAGCAATATGGCCGAATGTCGTGACCTTATATGGACCGACTTTGGTATGGAGCAAGTTTTCATTTCCAAATAATGCTCTTAACTGCTATGCGGCAATTTATTATAAATGAAATAATCCGTTATTTTTTAAGTTACCTCAGCTTATTTTATCTAAGTCAAATTTTCTAACCGTATTCGTCGGAGTGGTTTAAACCTTATTCGAAAATGACGATATAAACATGAGAATCAAGAAAATGTAGGTTTTCAAACCGTTGCGTCGCAGCGCAATAAGTTTTGGGTTATGATTAAAATTTTATTTTTTAGGGTTAATGTGTACTTTAGTTTAGACCGAATATAAAAATTTTCACTTGCCATTTACATCCATGTTAAAAGTTTACAAAAAATGACCGAAACAAAGTTTTTAATGAGTTAAATCATAAAGTAACATAGCTACGGATAAGAGAAACCATGGCCTGCTAAAATTTTCGTACCGCTTTTGCGGCAGGCTTGTCATTTTTCCAGTTTACACTTTAAATGCGTCGGTAGAAGCCTCGCCTCGTGTAACATCAGCGGTGGGGAGACACGTAAGCTTACTGAAATGACTAACTGGCAGTATTTCAACGAGAAACGAATAAAATTATATTGGGAGTTTTCGCATGACCTGTCCCTAAATCGGCTATTCCATGATAACTCTTATAATTTCCTTACTCTATGGTTAAATGCATATGCCCGTCCGACAAGGATATCTATATTGTTTCTAAACCATTGTCCGAGATGTATTCCAACACGGTTAAATACGTGACGTATATGACGTAACTGTTTAGCAAGAAAATGTAATGTGTTAAAAATGTGTTGAACCGTATTAACAACAAAAAATGGCTTTATACTAATAATATAAAAGGTAAACTTTGTAACTTTGTTTGTTTGATTTTTGTTTGTTTGTAGGGGCTTATCTTCGGAAACACTGAACTGATCATAAAAATTCTTTCACAATCAAAAAGCTACACACTGTTCAGGAGTGTTATAGGCTATAGTTTTATTATGAGTGAAGTTCAGAGAAAAATATAATAAGCGCCCAACAGAAGTGGCTGATATTTTACAAAGAAAAAACGTTAAATTTAAAGAATATAAAAATATACAGGGTGTTCCATTAAAAATAATAAATTTGTCCCATGTGTGCTTATTAAATATCTAAGCCTTTCTGTAACAAGCGCATCTAGATAACTTTATTTTTATGTTGAGAAAAATTTGCTGTTTTAAAGACCATTTTGTGCAAAGCAGAGCCCTTATTAAAAAGGGCCTGTGGTACAAAAGTGATTTAAAGGAAGTTGTTCCTTCAAATCGTTTTCTTCCTTTAGCATTATTGTATTGGTGATATCTACATGCTGCGCAAAAGAGTGATAATTTTTATCTAAGGGTGTCCAAGGATAAAAAAATAGCCACACATAGGTGCATTTATTTCTACATGGTGTATATAATGTATAAAAAACTACTATTATATTTTATTTAAAAAACAATATATACATATATTTTCAATTTTATCACAGGTATACAAATATATATTGTTTTCATTAATAATATCAAGTAATTTAGTTGCATTAAAATGCTGAACATTTTTCCAATTAATAATTTAAACACCTAAACGTAATTAAAACTAACAATGTAATGAGGCTTTTGTATGTACTCTACACACATTTTTCCTCAAAAGTTGTAAAAGCGAAACGGAACTATCATTGACATGAGACGTGACATGTGAGACGTAGTGCAGTGTATTGTGCATTAAATAAAATCCTTTGTATGTACAGGGTGGCGCCCTTTCTTTGACCTTGCGGGGTATAGCAAAAACTAGAGAGATATAACAAATTTGATTGCGCAATCTCAATTTCAATTTTTTGAAACAAATTTACTGGTAAAACTGTTTTGGAGATACAGAAAGGCCAGGTACTTGTTACTCGCTTGATATTAGAGATAGAGAAAAATGAAAAAAGGAAAGTTTTTGGGATTTTACGTCGAATTCAGTGGCGTACCTACATTTTTTCATTGACTTTTATTTTAAAGTTATAACACAAAGTTATGTTTTTTTTTTTAATGGAACACCCTGTATATTTTATCACCCTTTGAAAGGTCTTCTTAAAAGCCGTAAAAATAACACATTTAATATATTTAATTTGTAACAGTTTCTAAAATATAGCCATCGTCCGGAATTGGACAATAAAATAGCATTTTAAAAATAAAACACCTTGTATATTTTATTACTATTAAAAAGACATTTTAAAGACCTTTAGAAATTTACCAAATTAAAAATTATTTTCTCTAACAATTTCGGAAATATGATCGTCAAAATCTTAATGCGTATATCAACGATTTTTGGATTTATATGGTTATATTTCAAAACTATAAAATATATATATATATATATATATATATATATATATATATATATATATATATATATATATATATATAATATATCAAGTGTAATATTTTGTTAAACCGCTTTGAAATATCTTTGTAACGGTAATATAATATACAGGGTGTTTCATTAAAAATCCTGATGATGGCCATATTTCCGAAACTCAATGTCAAGTCAATGGAAAAAATGTAGGTACGCCACTAAATTTTGCGTAAAAATCTCCAAAACTCTTCTATCTCTAATATAAAGCGAGTTACAAGTGCCTGGCCAAATTGAAAAAAATTAATAAACACTCTGTATCTTCAAAACAAATCAAGTTAGCCATGATTAACTTTAACCATTGAATTTGTTTCCAAAATTGAAATCGAGATTGCGCAATTAGATTTGCTCTATCTCTTTTAGTTTTTACCGTACCCTGCAAGGTCAACGAAAGTCGCCACCCTGTACAGTTGCTGCAGTCAAAAAGATTTTTCAACATTTAAATAAAACAGACTGTAGCCACAATAACCATAGAACACTACAAAAATATATTTACTCCTTTTTAATTTTTACTAGTACCAATAACCATCTTCTTAACATTTTACATAATACTTTAAAAACCTTATAAATGAGGTAAAATATAACACATAACACAAAAGTAATGTACCTATTACATCTAACATAAAATACTGATACAAAGAAATATCCAATTTAGGGTTTTTAAATACGTCCGGAGCATCTTTGTTTCTGATAGTGTATTCAGTGTACCAAATAGCTTTTTCTAAACCGGTCATTGGTTGATCTTTGTAGTAATTGAGCGATTTTACTAACTTTGGTTTTGTATCTAAAAAAACATATTATTTGTTAACGGGGCCGATAGAGAATAAGTTTTAACATTATCACAAATTAATATAACATCCCATATAACATTTTTTGCCGGCGTTGTACATTTAATTTACTGGCATTGCCAACACTCTTAATGGCAAGGCATTGGCAAAAAGGTATCAAAAAGACGCGAAAGTGGGCAATTGGCCGTTATTAGGCCACGTGTTGCAGATAAAGTGATGGCATCCGTCATTAATAAGTTATTGGCAAAAATGCGTTTAAGATGATGGCATCCATCATTAATAAGTTATTGGCAAAAAGATAACAAAAGACACGAAAGTGGGCAAATGCAGATACTCTCAAGCAGCAAGCTGACGTCTTATTGACGAAAATTGTCGCATATACTTTTTTTATAAGCTAAAATGATGCGATATTTTATTTGAAAATTAAAATAGGAAAAAACATCTTACTGCATGCAATTTCCTTACAATGCAAAGTACCATCTCTCGGAACACTGTCCAACTTGGAGATGCAGATTTTTACACTAGCCGAAGATATTTCTTTCAAAGCTAAGTGAGATCACCTACCGCAGACCGTTCTCGAATTATTTTTGTCTAATGGGTACGGTTTAGACGATAAAAAGCCAAGATATTGCAGAAACGTAGTAGTTTATTGTCCATTACGCCATCTATCGGTATGTCGAAAAAACTATTAAATATATATAATATTTTTTATTAACACGTCTTTAAAACTTTTAATAAAGTTTTAAACAAAATGTTTACAGTTCCTAAGAGTCTACTTGAATATCTTGCCATCTCGACTAGCCATCACCAATTAATCACACAACACACACTTATTAGTTAATGAATACATTTAATTATGTCTATTAAAAACTCTTTTCTTTAAAAAGAAACTGAAAAGCTAGAAAACCACGTAGAAAACAAATGCACAAAGCGGTCACCTTCGGTCGAAATTAACGTAGCTAATTTTACCATCATTTTATTTTTATTCGCTCCAAAATACATAATAAACATTTTGTTTGACCTAATTTTTATTTGCATGATTTTTAACAATAAAATGTTATGAAAAGGCTATTTCCTTTAAATTATGTAAAAAACATAAAATAATATTGTTTAGCCGCCATTATAAATAAAACAGATCAAAAAATGCTCGAATGTTAGTTAAATACCAATGTTAATAATATGGTTTGAAAAGTATAAATATGCGTTGAAGGTTTGCCTTCAAAAATCCAATATTTATTTGCCAGCAACAAAAAGGCATGCTTTATTTAATCAGGATTGGTATGCCGCCATTTTTGTATGCTTGCCGGCAATTCGCCTGCACGTAAAATTTATTGGCAATTGTTTATTTAGGGTTAACTTTTTAATGCGTATTAGATGTTGACATAATATTGCCACCAATTGCCAATGCTTTACCATCAATGCCAATATGAAAAATGTATATTGCCGGCATATAGTGTTTGCTGGGTTTCATCATGCCAGTAGCAGAATATGGTTAGTTATACAAATAAGACAAGGATTAAGAAAAAATATACGTCGTGCCAGCTCGATACGTTCAAATTAACTTTCAGTCTTTTAAATATGAACACTAGCAGGTGGAGATTAGACAGAGATTGGTTGCATGTAAATATTTTTGATATGATGACTCATCGGGCTTTTTTTGTTGCTTTAGACTGTTTCTATTCCACGCATTCGTGAAAGTTCCACGTGTTTTAAAGTGACACGACGTATACAGTGACCGCCAGAAATGTTGAACCATATTGAGAACTTTTTATTGTTAAATCCTCAAAAAAAAATAATCTTAAAAAAATATCTGCATAAACTCACGAAACACTTATCGAAATTTAAATAATCTATATCGTATACGAGGTAGGAACAAATTAACGAATGTGAAAAATATTACAAAGAAAAACTTGTTTAGAATTTAAAGTTATGTTATATTTTAAAAGCAGAGCCACCTAATAAAAAATTGAAAAAAACTTACTTTTCCAATTTACCCCGTATAGAGATTCGATCAAACTAAATTAATTGCCACAAATTATTTCTATTGGCCTTAAATTTGACAAAAATGTCTAAGCAATGTTATTCTTAAAGCATTTAAGTACATTTAGATTACTTTAAAAAACAAAAGCAAATTTTCGCCTTTTTGTGCTTCAATACGGCTTAAATTTATAAACCCTCTATAGTTATGCTCCACATTGTTTTTTGCCTTAAATAAAAATAATAGTTTAAAAAACTAAAAAAACACGCTTTTATATGCAACCGAACTAAAATTAGAAAATAATTTTTCATTACAAAGAGTTTGTCACTTCAGAGTAAAAAGCGTGGGGTGCATTTTACTATTTTTCATAACTTTTCCCTCGTAGATATTTGCAAATAGAATAATTATAACATTTAATATATTAAGCACCCCACGCTTTTATTCTGAAGTGACAAACTCTTTGTAATGAAAAATTATTTTCTAATTTTTAGTTCGGTTGCATATAAAAGCGTGTTTTATTAGTTTTTTAAACTATTATTTATTTTTATTTTTTAGTTCGATATATCAATTAGTTTTTTCAAAATAAATGCTCCAGTTTATTCACTAAAAAATTCCTTCGCCATTTTGTCAAGAGACACAGAGGATCTGTAAAGGAATTTATTTATCCTGGCGGTCCTAATCAGGATAACGGGACACTGTTTTTAAATTATTGCATTGTCATCGGTCCTTGATACGTGTGCAAAGTTTCAAAGAAATTGAATCGCTGGAAGTTGGTAAAATTAGGCTCAAAGATTCCGTTACATAGATAGATAGATAGATAGATAGATAGATAGATAGATAGATAGATAGTTACAACCCAAGCTAATAAAATCGTGTTAAAAAAACGTCTAAATTTTTTACAAATAAAAATTTATTTTTATGATTTTCTATTAGAATGTTCAAAAATAAACTTTATTGGGATTATGGTAATAAAAAAATGTTCATAAAAGTTAAAAAATATTTGTTATAATTAATCCAAATAAAAAAGATATGGTAATAAATTTAAAAATGTAAAGAGATTTTTTTATAGGGTTAAAATAATGTAAAACATTAATCTAAAGGGGCTTTTAAATTTTAGCCTTACTGAACCACAAAAAGCAAAAATTTACTTTTGTTTTTTGAAGTGATCTGAACATACTTAAATGCTTTAGGAATAATGAAGATTTTACATTTTTTTAAATTCAAGGTCAATAAGAATAATTTACGGCATTTAATTTTGTTTGATCTAATCTCTATACAGGGTAAGTTGGAAAAGTAAGATTTTTTGTTAATTTTTTAATAGGAGGCTCTTTTCAAGTTCAAAAATAAAGTAGTTTTCTCTTGTGCCATATTTCTAATTGCACCTACCTCGTATAAGCCATAATTTATTTAAATATTGATCACCTTGTTGTGAGTTTCGGCGTATGCAGAGTTTTTTTTATCAAGAATAAAATTTCTTGAGAAATCAAAAAAAAAAGTTTACGTTGTAAGCGCTGCTGTGATGCAGTTCCCTTAATACGCCAAATAACACTTTT
>JACEGR010010493.1:0-18821 GCA_014170235.1 Listronotus bonariensis
AGACATTTTGCACCCCTTATTTTGCAATTCCGTTGTGGTTAACGTTATTCTGAGATTGCGCAGTAACGCAAACACGATACCGGACTCCTTTAATTACGGATGCATACCGAAGAGCTTATCGTTATCGTTATATTTAAACTGCGTGGTTGCCGGATTGTAGAAATTTTAATATCAATTATTTAAAAGGTTAAAATTTTAATGCCGTATTAATTAAAATATCATTTATACCTAGGCTCTAATTAGCGAAAAATCTATTGCAGTAATAAAAATCAAATAGTGTCAAGAAATTAAAACAGACTTGCACTTTTACGGATATTCTAAATCAGTAATTAATTTAGATGTTACAATCTGGCACACTTGCTTTTTATTCTACTACCAAACCTAACCTTACTTTTTGTGTTTTGCTTATACTGTATTGTTTGCATCTACTTTAAAAATAGTATATTACATTACAAGTGTGGAAAATGACTAATATCACACGAGTGGGAATATTGTAGCACGAGGCGTTAGCCGAGTGCGACAAACCCACGAGTGTAAGAAAGTCATTTTCACACGAGTACTGTACACTATTTTTCCTACGACCACAAATTATTCACCAAAAAATAAATAAATTAAAGTTTGTCTGTTCAGAAAAATAAAAAACAATTGAGAACTTTGCAACACTAGGGTGATATTTACTTTGCAACACTAGTGTGATATATACTTTTCCTCACTGCTATATTATACTGTTTTGACAATATTTTTACATCGAAAATCACCTACCTAGAAGCATTATATAACTTTTATCATTTTGGAATTTAAAAAGGCCCTCACTTAATAAAAATTGTATGGTTTTGTTAGGTAATAACGCTGATAGTTTAATACGGTTTTCTGCTATTATAAGTGTTTTTTAAAAATTATCGATTTTTACATATTTTAGACACTCTTTTAAATAAAACGTAAGTGGTGCATATCCAAAATATTCCGTTTTTTAAAAATATCAGTAAATACCCTTCCGGGACCGGGGAGTGAAAAGGGGTGCTGGGTGGGGTAAAATTGGTAAAACGAGTTAATGAAACTGAACATCACATATAAAATTAAGTAAAAATAACAGTTTTTCCTCATATTTTTAAGAAAAAATATAAAAAATATGAAAATTGTAAATGCATAACCTAAAGTTCTAAAAGTAAGGAAAAAAACGACTACCAAACGTCAGTTACCATGCAAAATATGGAAAGCATTTGGCAACGTCGGAAGGGTCTGATTCTATTTATGAATGGATAAAAGAAAGTGGATTCATAAAGTGTGTATTAAAAAAAAGATTTAACTAGTTGTTTGAGTACACGAAGAAAGAGAGGAAGGAATTTGATCTATAGGTTTTTTTCTCTGGCGCTTTCGGTCGAACGGTCAAACGGCAAGGCTGCCTCTATAAAGTACGTGCTCAAAGGTAGAAGGGAGATTTTTAATTTGATCTACTTACCTGACAACACTGTGCCAGTCAGTGAAAGTTGTTTTTTGTGGTTATGTCTATTTTTGTTTATGTTTTTATTTTTTCGTAAACTTTAATAAATATAAAATAAGATGATTTTCGCTAATTTGGGTTCTACCGTTTAAGGTAAATAAAAAGTTTTTTTACTGTCACTACAATAAATATGTCACTTGCAAAACCAATAGCAGTTTTTAGAATGACATCATAATATGTATCACACCAGTGTTGTAAAGTACTTTGCAACACTAGTGCTGTAAAGTACTTTGCAACACTAGTGTGATATAACGCATTTTCTATGCATGAAATCAGTGTGCTATTTGCTATTTTCACAAGTGGTCGTAGGAAAACGTAATTAACAGAAGTGTTTGCATATATTTAAATATGAATTTATATCTTATGAAGAATAAAAGTAAATACTGATTTTTCGTTAACTTTAAAATGGGTGAACCACAGGCAAAAATAAGGTTATGTGTCGAAAGCGCAGACGCAAGATAAATTTCTTAAAAGAGGCTGCAAAATCTCGGTCTAAAACTGCTGCCGTAATCGTTATGTTTAATAATGATAACCATAAGGAGGCCAAAAAACGTCTGTTATTTTAAGAGGTGCAAAATGTCTCTAATATTGATACAATAGATTTAAGCTGGTTGTTTCTCTATGCTATTATTATGTTTAACAATAATACAATAGATTAAAGGTGGCTCTTTTGCCATAATAAATTATCCCAAAAACATTATTGCCCATGGTAACACAAGATTTCAAAACTTTCTAAACTGAATAAAGGATATTAAAAATTAAATTAATTTAAACCGTTTAAAAACCAGTATAAAAATCTGGTTGGATTTATGGCTCCCAACAGAGAAACTTGTGGTGGCGCCCTATATGTTCCAACTAGACAGACTCCAAACTTCTTAATTTGTGGGTTCTCTTATTTATAGAATTTCAAAAAAATTGCTGCCAACGAAGTTCTTCCCTTTTTCTCTAATTATTTAATTCATAAACTTTCTCTTCTCCTACGTCGCTTAAGACACTGACGATATGTTAGTGTTATGGCTTTTCGCCTTTGTGTATTGTCAAAAGAATAAACTAATATAAAATGCTGTAATTTTTAAACCTTAAGCAGCAAAGCAAAAAAGCAAGTTTTATTAAAGAGAAAGGTGACTAGATCAATAGAACCAACCAAAACTAATCGGGACATACTGTAAAATGAAATTCGCATTAGCCCCTTCAATACGTAACATATCGCTATGTGTCCAACTTTAAATAGTCATATGCCAAATTTTGAGAATTCATGCATTTTTAAGGGCTACTGTTAAATTCTTTTTGTTTACTTTAATAAAAACCATAAAGAAAAAATCACAAAAAAATCGTAAAGTGTTAAATATTTTATTTTATAAATATTATTTTTACTGAAATATAAAAACAATATTCCGAATAAAGCATCCGTTAGGGTAATATTGAGTATTTTCGTAGATGACCGACTAATTTACCACATAATTTCATTAATGGCCACCTACCAGCAAACACTATTTGCCGGCAATGTACATTTTTCATATTGGCATTGATGGTAAAGCATTGGCAATTGGTGGCAATATTATGCCAACATCTTATACGCATTAAAAAGTCAACCCTAAATAAACACTTAATTGCCAATAAATTTTACATGCAGGCGAATTGCCGGCAAGCATACAAAAATGGCGGTATACCAATCCTGATTAAATAAAGCACGCGTTTTTGTTGCAGGCAAATAAATATTGGATTTTTGAACGCATATTCATACTTTTTAAACCATATTATTAACATTGGTATTTAACTAACATTAAAGCAATTTTTTTGATCTGTTTTATTTATAATGGCAGCTAAACAACATTATTTTATGTTTTTTACATAATTTAAAGGAAATGGCCTTTTCATAACATTTTATTGTTAAAAATCATGCAAATAAAAATTATGTCAAACAAAATGTTTATTATGTATTTTGGAGCGAATAAAAATAAAATAATGGTAAAATTAGCTATGTTAATTTCGACCGAAGGTGACCGCTTTGTGCATTTGTTTTCTACGTGGTTTTCTAGCTTTTTAGTTTCTTTTTTAAAAAAAGAGTTTTTAATAGACCTAATTAAATGTATTCATTACCTAATAAGTGTGTGTTGTGTGATTAATTGGTGATGGCTAGTCGAGAAGGCAAGATATTCAAGTAGACTGTTAGGAGCTGTAAACATTTTGTTTAAAACTTTATTAAAAGTTTTAAAGACGTGTTAAAAAAATATTATATATATTTAATAGTTTTTTTGACATACCGATAGATGGCGTAATGGACAATAAACTACTACGTTTCTGCAATATCTTCGCTTTTCATCGTCTAAACCGTACCCATTAGACAAAAATAATTCGAGAGCGGTCTGCGGTAGGTGATCTCACTTAGCTTTGAAAGAAATATCTTCGGCTAGTGTAAAAATCTGCATCTCCAAGCTGGACAGTGTTCCGAGAGATGCTACTTTGCATTGCAAGGAAATTGCATGCAGTAAGGAGTTTTTCCTATTTTAATTTTCAAATAAAATATCGCATCATTTTAGCTTTTAAAAAAAGTATATGCGACAATTTTTGTCAATAAGACGTCAGCTTGCTGCTTGGGAGTATCTACATTTGCCCACTTTCGTGTCTTTTTGTTATCTTTTTGCCAATAACTTACTAATGATGGATGCCATCATCTTAAACGCATTTTTTGCCAATAACTTATTAATGACGGATGCCATCACTTTATCTGCAACACGTGGCCTAATAACGGCCAATTGCCCACTTTCGCGTCTTTTTGATATCTTTTGCCAATGCCTTGCCATTAAAGAGTGTTGGCAATGCCAGTAAATTAAATGTACAACGCCGGCAAAAAATGTTATATGGGCTATTGCTTGTTGATATTGAAATTTATTTGGCTTATTAGAATCTAATTTTGTATTGACATTTAGATGGTTTATGACTGAGGATGTGTAAACGTAATATTCTGCCAATAACGTTAAAGAGTAGAATGTAAAATAAGTATGCTAATTTAAATGCGACAACAAAGTCGTAAAAGATGTCGTTTTTAGAAATATCAAAGTGAATAGGCCTTAAAACATATTATATATACTGTTTATTACAATTTAAAATTACCAATATTTTTGCAAAAAAAATACTTTTATATTTGCATTATTTTTTGGTATTAAATTTAAGATGCTATAATTAAAAAAATCTACAAAAAAGCGCAAGAGCTTTTTTTATTTTGTTGCGTTATTTTTTAATTCAAAAAAGATAAAAACAGTTTAAGTGGATCTTAGGTTAAACCAAGTATTAACATTTTTTGTGACTAGTAACTAGTTACCATTGTTATTGTATAAATTTGTATCTAACGTTCCAATTTTCCTTAATTTTGGAGACTATGCGGAATACAGGGTGGCCCGCCATATTCGACACGGTCTGTAGCTGGATAACCATAGGGTTTTTAAAAAAGTAAATACTGAAACATATACAGGTCGGATAAGGCCACAGTATAAAATTATGTTTAGTCTATACAGGGTGTCTCAAAAAAGTGTGACGTATCAAAGTTATATTTTTTAAATGGAACACCCTATATTTTATGACGGTTTTAGATTTTACTTTAAAAAATAACTTAAGTTTGTTTATAGTACTAAGTGTCTAATAATGTTCGTTTTTGTGATATTTGACTTTTTTGAAAAATGCAGAGGTAAAATTAAATTGATTTTACTTTAACACTTTTAACACTTTAAACTTTAAAATGTGTAACAAGATTAGAAAAAGTGTGCCATATTATACGTAGGTCAAATCAAGATCAAATATTGTACAGGGTGATCAAAAAATAATTTTAATTTTTCAGAAAATCAAATAACCATATCTCTCTTATTTTAAATGGAACACCCTGTAGTATTAAAAGTGAATCTTTAGAAGAAACAAATTGCGAACCCATGTTTATCTAAAACTCTTTTTTTTTTAATTTTTAATGTAGAATCTGCGCTTTAATATTCTTAACAACATTTTTAACACCCAGTATAAAAAGCAATAAAATTCATCAACAAAATCAAATTTGTGTGAAAATGCGTATTTAAATAAGAAGGCTCAAAACTTTTTAATTAAATTTGTTTTAACCTAAAGTGTTCTAATATTTTTTGAAATATCAAGTGTTACTAAAATTTAATAAATTCGTAAATAAGTTCCACTTAAAATTTAATAAAATTTTAATTAATAAAATAATGAAAATAATTGTGTTTTGCAGTTCACCGAGCTGCAAATTGCTATAAAAATTTTTGTAAAAATTTTAATAGAAAATTAAAATAAAAAATATAAATGATAATATAAAATGCATTTTCAAAAATTGATCCGATGGAGTACGGGTAGATCTAATCAGTTGTTTTCAAGATTCACTGGAATTTTCGTTATTTTCTGAACACGTATGTTTCATTTGGCCTTCATTTATGTCAATACAAAACTTATCCCTTTTGCTTTGTTCTTACAAATGTTTGGTCCAAATATTTATTTAAATTAAAGTTGGCTGTGACATAGCAGCCATTAATATTTTTCTTAAGAAAATAACAACGACCGTTTATTGATTACCAGTGTTTTAGTCAGTTTAAAAGAAATTTCAATGATTTTAAATAAAAACCCTTCTTCTACAACAACAAGATGATATAATACTGGTAGGATGTAAAAAAATGGTTTACTTTGGTGTAGAGTTAATCCTGAAAAATATTCCAGGAGAAACCATCTGATAATTTTAATGGTTGCTTTAAAAAATTTGACACAGTGATTATGGATAATAGAAGAAACGAGTTATAGAGAGAATGTCGTCATAACTGACCAGAGGCGTTATTAAGATTGTTTAAAAACACAATTTTTATCATTACCACATTCAGCTGAAATAAGTGTTATTGAAAGTAGCATTATAAGCAACTAATAATTTTTTTCTGTGAATTTTTAAAAATGGTGGCAGATAATACAAAATCTTTTAATTTTGTGCTTTTTTCTAACAAATTTACATTTTGCAATAACGGCTTAGTAAATAGGCATAGCTATACCACAGCCTACTTACATTTAAATAGACATTAGGAATAAAAATATGTTAAAACGGAATTTACTTAAAAAGTATAAAAGATAGGTATAGGCAACCTATACACCATTTGAAAGAGAATTTGGTTTGTCATCATGTGGTGTAAAACAATAAAGGGTGTTTTATTTAAAATAAGAGAGATATTGCTATTTGACTTTCTAAAAAATTGAAATTATTTTTTGATTACCCTGTATAATCTATGATCTCGATATGACCTACGTATGATAAGGCAGACTTTTCCTAATCTTGTAACAAATTTTAAAGTTTAAGGAGTTTATATTGTTAAAATAAAATTAATTTAATTGCACCCCTGCATTTTCGAAAAAAATCAAATATCACAAAAACGAATAAAATTAGACACTTGGTACTATTAACAAACTTAAATTATTTTTTTATGTAGAATCTAAAACCATCATAAAATATAGGGTTTTCCATTTAAAAAAATATAACTTTGATACGTCACACTTTTTTGAGACATCCTGTATAGAGTAAAATAATTTTATACTGTGGCCTTATCCGACCTGTATATGTTTCAGTATTTACTTTTTTAAAAACCCCATGGTTATCCAGCTACAGACCGTGTCGAATATGGTGGGCCACCCTGTATATGAAAACATAATTAAAAGTCGACTATATTAGACGTGTGTCATACTTTTTTAAGTTAAGGTATATTGTTACTGACAAAAATTGCCTCCTGTCGTATTTCCCAAAATTGTGATTTTTGGTGTAAAAGAAATATTTAGCTAAAAGTAAACTGATTTTAGTATGATTTTCTCATGTATCTTTTTTAACGTTAATTTTTTTTATATGTTATGACATTGTTGTATATTGTACAGAGTTGGTAAAATTCGACGCTTTTTAAAGAAAACATATGTTTTTAAATGTTTGTTTTTACATAAACTTATCCCCATTTGCAAGGGACAAATTCTAAGTCAAAATTACCGGTGAAAACGACAATTTGCTACGTTGCATGGTAGCTTTATAAAAATTTTTTAGTTAGGTAAAAAAATGTTTTAACAGCAACTTTTTAGGCAGATGGCAGGTTTCCTTACCTTATTTTTGTAAACACCCTGTATATTTTTTCAGTTAAAAAAATGTATCACACTTTTTATTTGTTTTTGAGGTATTAAATATTAGATTATTTATTATTGTCATTGGAAAAAAGACTAACCAGAACTAACCATAAACAATATTAGTTTACTTTTTCTATTTTATTTGTTGTAAATACTTCTTATTAGTTTAAACTAATTTTAATGAATGAAACATTTAGATAGATATATTGGAAAATGTAAAATTATTATTCAAATACCGGGTGCCCACGAGATTACTTTTTCTGGCTGCCACATTTTTTATCTTTATTTATACTTTAAAAACTTAAAAGGGGTATTGGACTAAAAGAAGTCGTTCATATTTGTACATAAAAAGCTTTAACTACTTCCGGATTTACCGGAAATGATTGGCACTTTTGATTTTTATTTTGGACACCATGTATATTTTTTGTTTTTCGAATTTTAAAGACCATTTTACATCAAAATACTTTATTTTTAAAACAAACTTGTGGTCAAAATTTATTTTAAAAGTAAATTTTAATTTTTTATCCAAAGTGCCATTATTATTCGAAAATCACTCTGACAATAAAGTAAACTGTCGAGGTATTTTACATTGTTGAATTTGCGGTAAAATACTGTATTTAAAAATATTATAAAAGTGATATGGTCCTATTTTAGTTTTAGGCGGGCAAAAAAACCTTAAAAATAGAGTTCAGAGCCCTCTATTAAAAATTTTTAAAAGGATAAAATAAATTTCGTATTTTAATAAAAGTAAGTAAAGTGTGAAAAGTTATTTTGTGAATGATTATGGCAGTCTAGATGAAGAATTTAAATTTAATTAAAAAATACCAAAAATTTGATTTAAAAATATAATATTCTAACGTAAAATGATCTCTTAACCAAAATACGCAGGGTGTTTCATTAAATAAATCAATAGTTCAAATCATTTCCGGTAAAACGGAAGTAGTAAAAACTAAATATATAAATGACCTTTCGTTAGTCAAACAACTTTTTTTATCTTTGGACAATCCACGAAGGCTAAAAGCCTAAATACTAACGTACCGTGGGTGTCTTAAGCAGGGTAAGAGGAAGTTTGTTAACACGGGACTTAAAAACTTGAAGATTTGGGGGAAAGGAAAGACCTTCGCTGGCAGCAGGTTCCACAGTCTAGAAACTCTAGGGTTAAAAGAACGAACGAGATGGGAAGTTCGGGGCCTGTCCAATTGAACTGTATAGGGATGCATACGCGCGGCACCACGAGTTTCTTTGTGGGGAACTGCAAAAGGAGGGACTATACTGGACAATTCGTCAAAGCAGAAGCCGTAAAAGTATCTATAGAAGAGCGATAGATCTCCCACAGCTCGACTATGGGCAAGAGAAGGAAGTCTTTGAGTAAGTAAAGGATCATTAATAAGACGAACAGCCCTTTTTGAATGGCATCAAGTATGCTGAGGGTTGTAGGGGATGGCATTGCCCAGACATGAGAACAATATTCCAGAGAGTGTCGAATTTGGGACACATACAAAGTGTATAAATTGGAAGGAGAAAAATACTTTTTGGCTCGGAAAAGAAATCCAAGCTTTTTGAAGCCGCGGTGGCTATAGATACAATATGTTTATGTTAAGGTTATTCTAAAATGTGACGCCCACAAGGTTAAATGTGTCCCGTTCTGCAAAACCTGGCCACTCATAAGCAAAGAATGAGTGTTTCATGATTTTTTCGCGACAAGGAACATGATTGTGTTTTGGATGCATTAAATTAAACGATATTTTTGGCGCCCCAATCCAATATTAAATTAAGATCCTGCGAAAGAGATATTTGCATCGCTCTGCGTTTGCTTTCCAAGTCGGGTTGAGAGATTGGTTTGGAAACCTGAAAAGTGGAGTAAAGAGTACTATCGTCAGCATAACTATGAATGGGATTGGTTGTGGAAGAAAAAAACTTTACCAAGATTCGTCATTATCAATATAGAAATAAAAAATGGCAGCCGGAAAGTGATCTCGTGGGCACCTGGTATATTACTAAAAATAGTTAAACGTTTTATGTTTAGCCAAATAACGTAGATAGATACAACTTTACAGGAGCTGCTTTAGTGTGGTTGAATGTGAAAACCTTAATTTTGCAACACAAAACTGGATTTATATCACGTGTGTGTATGCCATTACGCTAATGAAATAATTTCTATAATTAAAGTTTCTGCACTACAATACCTGCTTACTTTAATGTTCGGTATAATATTAATTAAATTAAAACATGACATTGAAGTGATGCGTCAAGCATTAAACTTTTCGTAATATATACATCGTAAATGGAAATTACTAAAGTATACAGGGTGTTTCCTAACTACGATACGAAACTTAAGGGGTGATTTCTTATGTCTTTTTATAAAAAAAGTTCCTATAAATATTAGGGTGTGATTTATTTCCGCAAAAATTTTCCTTTTTTTCGATGCTCAAGCAAAAATTTTATTCTATATGTAAAAAAAATCAGTGTCGCCAAGTTTGAGCTTTTAATATTAATTTTAAGTACTTTTTATTTAAATTTAAAGTTTTTCCATTTAAAATGCACGTTAAAAAAGATTCTCTTTTTAAATATCTAATGCTTAGCCAATTTTTACTAATATATTGTAAATATAGTGGTAAACTTATTTAATATTTTTCCGAAAACAATTTTTCATAAGTCAATCCTTTTTTATTTATTTTTTCGCGGCTTGCTGAAAAAAATAGAGAAAAACCCTTATTCTAAAAATTATTTTTGACGCCTTCTACTGGCGAACCAGTTCGACTTACGCAAAAAAAACACAAAAGCAATATTAAAGAGCGTGAAATATGCCATAAGGTCGATTAAAACGATATACAATATAGTAAGAAATGGCTAAGCAGAGAATGAAAGTGATATGGTCCTATTTTGGTTTTTGAGCTAGG
Source organism: Listronotus bonariensis (assembly GCA_014170235.1). NCBI lineage: Eukaryota > Metazoa > Arthropoda > Insecta > Coleoptera > Curculionidae > Listronotus > Listronotus bonariensis. The sequence continues at coordinate 10,537 of JACEGR010010493.1, forward strand.
GTAAAAAAATAAAAAATGAAGTTTAGTGCCCTTCAGTAAAAACGTTTAAAAAGAATAAAACCGTTTTCGTATTTTTCTGAAAGTAAGTTAAGTATGAGGAGTGATTTTATAATGATCATGGCACTCTAGATAAAAAATTAAAATTTAATTAAAAAATAAAATTTAGCAAAAATTTGTTTTAAAAATATTGTATTTTGCCTAAAAATGGTCTGGGGAATCCGAAAAACAAAAATGTACAGGGTGTCCCATTTAAAAATCAAAAGTTTCAGTCATTTTCGGTGAAACCGTAAGTCCTAATAGCCTGTAATATACACCCTAAAATGACATTTTGTTAGTCTAACAACCCCACCAAGTTTCGTCAGTATCGATAGGGAAATAAAAAATGGCAGCCGGAAAGTGATCTTGTGGGCACCCGGTATATCATGGAAATGTGTCATGTTTTAGAAATCTTTTGTTTGTTATTTTACCTGTCTGGTATTCTTTACTTAAAATTTTAAATAAACAAAAGTTTTTTTTGTATTCTGATTATTTATGATTTTTTTCGATACTGAAAAAGTATTCAATATGAGTGTTCACTTAGGAAAAGCCAAAGTAGTAAATTTTAATACTTGTAATGTTGAAAAACTAAAATGGTATTATGTCTGTGACATATTTTCTTTTTAAAGCAATAATATATTTAATTTTTGGCCCAAAAATTTAAAATAAAATAATATTTTCTTTTCTAGGGTCCGTATAAGAACCACTAAGTCGTAAAACCAACAAAATATTAGATTTGCCTAAAAACAAACAAATAAAATGTTACATAAATCCTGTAATATCTGGGACATGCAAAACAAAATTACCGTCAAGAATGATATATTATTCTGTGAATCTGGATCGCTCAGAAATTCTCTTAAAGTTATAGGGATGACAATTTAAGTCAAAGGTTGAGAAAGAAAATATGCAGAAGTAGATAATATTTTAGGAAGTTGATGCTGGTAACCCTTGCGAAGTAGTAATTAATCATTGAAAAGGACAATAAGTTATATGTACACTGTGTGCAAAAAGTCCCGGAACCCCCTAATAATTCGCAAATGCGCTTCTTTATCGAAAAGTCTTTTAAATAAAGTTTATAGATATATTTTAGATCTATTTTATAAAAATATGTTTACATGTACAGGGGGCATTACAACGAAGATATAGACACAAGTTACCTTTTTTAAATGGAATGGTGTATATTTTATTGGATTTTTGAATTCTCCACAAAATTTTAACATGACTTTGTGTAACATATGCTATACCTAAACTCACTAGTTTAAAAGATACAAGGGTTTAAAAAAGTATTTTATCGATATTTTTTATTTTCACCTGTTACAATATTTACCGAGTTACATTTACATAGTAACATTTTTGGGTATGTATGACATGTATAAGTGACGTTTGGTAATTATTGAGCAGTTGTTAGTTAAACTATTTAAAATAACTAGTCATGGCACTTTCTGAGAAAGAGAGAATAACGCTTCTTATGATTCGAGGGTTTGGGGATCGCGAGCGGTTTTACCAAGAAACCCGAGATCTTTTAATACAACCTTTTCAGAGCGTAAGCCAATCTCAAAGTCTACAGTAAGCAGAACAATTAGAAGATTCCAACAAACAGGAAATTGCATAGATCTTCAACGCACGGGGAGGCCAAAGACAGTTTGCAACGAACAAAAGAGTTTAGAAATATTACAACATTTCATAGAAGATCCAAATTTGTCATTGCGTAAAGTTGCCAACGAATCAGATGTTTGTTCTTTATCAGTCAAAAATGTTCTTAAAGGTAATAAGTTTCATCCCATTAAAATTACGTTGGTACAGGAACTATTTGAAGACGATTTTGATCGCCGATTAGAATTTTGTGAAATTATGATGCAAAAATATGATGGCAATAGATTTTTCTTTCAAAATATCTTATTTTCTGTAAAATCAACATTTATGCTAAACGGCACCGTAAACCGGCATAAGTGCAGATATTGGGCTGATGGAAAATCTTCATTGGATTGGTGAAGCACATACCCAATATCCGGAAAAAGTTAATGTTTGGGCCGGTATAATTAATAATAAAATAATAGGGCCATTTTTTATTGAGGAAAATTTAAATGCAGCACTATACATATCTTGAACTTCTACAAAATCAAATATTACCAGAAATAAGGACACTTCATAACTTTGAAATCATGTGGTTTCAACAGGACGGCGCCCCCTCATTTTGGATTAAATGTTAGACGATTTTTAGATACAACTTTTCCCAGCCGATGGATCGGCAGAAGGGGCGAAATTGAGTGGCCAGCAAGAAGCCCCGACCTTACGCCTCTAGACTACTTTCTTTGGGGACATTTAAAAATAGGTTTTATTTGACAAGACCAGAAAATATCGATGAACTAAAAGGAAGAATAAGAAGAGAATGTAGAACATTACTTCGAATATGCTACAAAATGTTACAAATGCTTTTTATTACAAAGTAGCACATTGTCAAGCCGTTCAAGGAGGTCAATAGGTTAAGTGTTTACAAGTTATTTTTGTGTCAATTCTGTATTTATTAATAAGTGTATTCATATTTTAAAAGTTAATAAATATATACATTATATTCTTTTAAACCCTTGTATCTTTCAAACTAGTGAGTTTAGGTATAGCATATGTTACACAAAGTCATGTTAAAATTTTTTGGATAATTCAAAAATCCAATAAAATATACACCATTCTATTTAAAAAAAGGCAACTTGTGTCTATATCTTCGTTGTGATGCCCTCTGTACATGTAAAACATATTTTTATAAAATAGATCTAAAATATTTTTATAAACTTTATTTGGAAGACTTTTCGATAAATGAGCGCATTTGCGAATTATTAAGGGGTTCCGGGACTTTTTGCCCACAGTGTATACGGGATACTTTTTAAGTTGGTACTTTTCTTTTAACACTGTATATCTAGAATGCAAGAAAACAGGAAAATTTTTAAATAAAATTATGCACAAAAATGATTTTTTTCGAGATAGGAAGTGTTAAATTTAAAAATTAAAATTCCTTTTTTAACATAACTTTTCTACCACTAGATATTTACACATTTTTTTTGTATCCAAGCTGTGTGCACGGCAAAGCGGCAAGTCTGCCTCTTAAGTTCCAAGTCTAAATAGGGCCGTGTAAAACCCACCATTAAGGTAAAATAAAAAAATTAAAAAAGGGTTTTTGTGTTTTTGTTTCATAATAATTTTATTTAATGTGTAATACGCAAAATAATTTTTGTTAAAATTTTTACCTTAATAATGGTAATAATTTTTGGAAATTTTTTTGTATGCGTTAAACGGTTTTAACTTATACGTATTAAATAATATAGGACATAGGTATCTCCTAAATAATTTATCCCAGGCAAAAATAGTTTGAAATTAAACCCCCATACCCTGTATATATTTTTAAATTTATTTGACACTGTTTTGTTTCAATTTATTTTAATTTATCATTTGAACCTAGTTTGACGATGTCTAAATTTATTAGCTCAATTTATATAAATCACCCTTTATTTAGACTTGCCAAACAAACAGTAGGAAATTTAAGGTTTATTGTATTATTATTTCGGCCACTGAATTCATTATTCTACATTGAAATATGTTCAAACTGTTGCTTTGAATTTTAAATAACGCTTAAAACAGCGTTTGGAGGCTATAAAATAGATTGCTGCAGTTGAAATTGTTTTTGTACATTTAAATTGGCAACCAGTAAAAGGTTATGGCTAATATTAATATAGTTAGAAGTGTGATATTATTATTATACAATAAAGTATACAAATGTACAGATTATTAGAAAAATATTAATTAAAAAATTATAACGTATGTCCTAAAAGTTTTGGCACAAAACTCATTGTCTTTAATTTTAACAAAAACAAAATAATATCAAGTTGCCTTTGAAAACAAAAGTTTATTTACTTTATTTACTGTCAGTTGAGATTTATTTATTTTGAAGTTTTCGCTTTAAGATGTCGTATAATTTAGAAATAAGAAAAAGTATCTACAAGTTAGTTGGGCGGATACCCAAAGCTGAAATCTGTCGAATATTCCAGAATGAAAACATTTCACGCAGAACCATTTATAGAACAATAGCGGAGTGCGAGCTAGGAAATACCATGTCTGATTCTCCCAAAAGTGGAAAACCATGTGCATTTACCGCACAGAGGTCAGAGAGATTGGTGAGAAGAGCATAAACCAGATTGGGATGTCAACGAGGAGACTGGCTAAGTGCCCCAAATACTCTCAAGCGCAGCTTCTTCGTATACCAAGATGTTGTCGTCAACTGAGGCGGGTACATTTTGCTAATGAAAAAATCATTATTTTAGATGACGAAAAGTATTTCACTTTGAGTAATTCTGAAATGACGGGAAACGATGGATTTTATACGGACAACGAAGAGGAATGCCCTGACAATGTTAGATACAAACATAAAGCGAAATTTGCAGATAAAATCGTTGTCTGGTGCGCAATTTCTAACAGGGGTGTATCCCGACCTTTTGTGGGAAGAGTGAGGGGTGAAGCTTTGAATAGTCAGAGCTATATTGATAACTGCCTTTCCAAATTACTTCAGTTTGTCCGCGAACATCATGCTAATGACGATATCATGTTTTGGCCAGACCTAGCATCATGCCATTACTCAAGAGATACCCAAAACTGGCTTCGACAACACCACATACCTTTTGTTCCCAAAAACGATAATCCTCCAAACTTGCCGCAGGCTCGCCCAATAGAGGATTTTTGGGCTGTACTGTCTAGAAAGGTTTATCATGGAGGCTGGGAAGCACAAGATGAGGAACAATTATGACGGCGAATTTACGAGAAATTAGGAGAAATTGAACTGAATTCCGTCCAGGACCTCATGAGAGACATTCGAAGAAATTTGCGTCTGGTAGAGCAGAATGGGCCACTCCACATAATTCGATAGTATAGTTTAGTTAAGTATTGAGTTGTAATTTATGATAACTAGTTAAATATTGTGTGCCAACACTTTTAGGACATACGTTATATATATAAAAATTAATGTTGAACGGTTTTGTTGTATTTAGAGCTAAAAAATGATTCGGTAGGTCCTAGCTACCGGATCGCACCTATATTCTCATCAATTTTGTTATTGAGCAAAGAAATAATAAAACCGTTGGGCGTAGGGTATCCAGAATAAATATTATGATAGAAATTTTAAGTGTTCAATTTTTTATTTTTTTGATCAATAACCGAGATTGATAAAAAGATTGGTGCGATCCGGTAGCTAGAACTTACCGAATTATTTTACCTTTAGTACAATAAAACTGTTTAACATAATTTTTCTCTTTATATAATTTATTTCTAAGTTTTTAGTTTTTATGTTAGTCAATACTTCTCGCCACAAAGTCAAATTGAAAAAACATACAGATTAAAATATAACAATAATTTATCTAAAATTTTTCTGAAAAATACTCATTTAAACTATAACATTCTAAACTTATTAGGGAAGGTTTGACTAGTTTTTTAAACACATATAGATTTTTACTATTTTTAATATACGGAGGTAGTTTATTAAATACCTTAATTTCCAGATAATCTGGCAATTTTTTTATATTTAGCTTGGTAAATCTAAATTGACACTCCATATATGGTTTCCCCTTTTAAAAACCAATTTTACAATTTTTTACCCTTTTTTTCCATGAAATTGCAAAGCTATGGTTGACTTTTAACACCTTATTTATAAAGCATTTTTTTTAATTTTGAACAGAGTGTCTGGGCCAACAATGATATGCGTTTTATGAAAATAACCCTTTTAAACCCTATTTAGGGAGTTCCTTTTGATGAGTCTACCATGAATATTCATGTCGCTATATATGAAAGCCACGCGTTAACCCAGCCTATCAATGTTGACATGTTTTAGGTGTCTTAATGGGCGAACGCGTACTTTTTTATCAGACAAGTTTATCCTTATGTTTTAGAACCGTTTTACACACATGAAAATTATTCCGAAAATTATTACCAAAATTATTCCGAAAATTTTCACAATAATTATTTTATGTATTACACGTTCGAGAATTGCTTTTAAACTATTAAAAATGTTTTATATTTTACATATCATAATTGGAAAAAGACGCGAAAATGGGTGCTAAACTTTTTTAAAGGACAGTAATGTCATTTGACGTAAATTCGTAGATTAAAGAAAAAAAAATAACTGTTGCGACACCTACTAGTAACAAATTATCGGTTATCCATATGTGTATATAATACAAAGAACACAAAACCCTTTTTTATTTATTAATTTTCAACCTTTTTAGGTTTTGTCAAAATTAGTCATTTAAGCGCAAGCCAAATTTGGAGTTAAAATCTTAGGACATTAACCAACTAGAGGCAACCTTGCTGATTTGCCTTGTGAACAGCTTGCGTGATACAGAAAAGTGCTAGCAGCTTTTTTCTTTCTTGTTGCGTGTGCTGATTAATTTTACCAATTTGGATGGGGAGTAAGAGAGCAAATATGAAACTTATTTTCTTTCTATGTTAAGCACGCTTTTTGCCACTACCCATATGGACTGTGTGGCTTAAAAAGACTTTTACCAAATTAACATAAAGGGTATTTTCTAACCACGGCACGAAACTTTAAATGGTGATTGGTTGTGTCACTTTATAAGGAAAAGTTCTCCTAAACATATGTTCGCAGTTGCTTCGTTTCTGAGATACAGAGATACCAAAAAAATGTTCTTCACTAAACTGTTGTACTTTTAGTTGCTTTATAGGAAAAATATATAAGAACTACATAAAATCCAGTTGCGTATATTTATCTCTCAATAATATTGGCTTTTAGGCCCACTGTACGTCACTGGTTTTATAGGTAGTTTTTATTAAAAAATTATAGAGCAACTAAAAATATAACTTTTTAGTATAGTATATTTTTTTGTATCTGGCTTCGTATTTAAAAAAATATATATTTAAAAAACATACTTTAAAAACAAATTAACTATATCATCTCAGTATCTCAGAAACAAAGCAACTCCGGGCATACAGGTGTGGAAAATCTTTATTCGCCCTTTGCAATTCCCCAAGTGGAAAAGAGAGTATTTCTGAATATACTGAATCACATAAGTTCGACTGAAACAGACGATGCGATCCTGATGCGATGTTGTCGATGCACAAATTTTTCCCCGTTCTCTTTGCTTACATCCAAACGTACTCCCCTATTAGGACACTGGTGCCGACGGTTTTCGTTTTGCGTATCAAGAACTTGCAGCGTTCGGGTATTGAACAGTGTTGCCAGAGACTTTTTCGGGGATTTTTGATGACAAGGTAAAACGGGATTTTTAAAGTAAAAACGGGGATTTTTAACGATTTGGAAGGTAAAAACATTTTTAAAGGTACGTTTTGATCTTACTTTTATTGCATGATATTTACGTCAGATAAAAATTCTGACTAGTGTAAACAATCAAAAATTTATATCAGACAACATTTTTGACCGTGTACACAGCTAGAATTTCTATCTGACATAAATATCATGAAATTAATGTCAGTTGTAAACAAATCATTACTTTTACTTACTTTTTACTTAAAATTCTCGATTTTTACGTAAACCTTTTTTTGGTTGTCAATTTCTTTGGCGTAGAAAATACATTTTTTGACTATTAAAAGGCGGCCCTCAAATGTGGCTTTAAATCACAGGGATTTTTTCTAAAGTATCCCAAAAAAGTGATTTTTGGAACCACGCGGGGGATTTTTATCGTAACCCACCTGGCCACACTGATGGTATTCAGTAGCATGGTGAAAGTTAGAAGCATAATTCTTTTTACCATTTGGGTTTTAACAAAAAAAAAAGAAGTAAATTTAAATAAAATATTCTCTAAAAAAATAAAAAGAACATAAAAGTATTTCTAACGGAAATGTTTATACAATGTGGAAACTCTTTTTAAAATCTTATTATTATGGTTCTGAAAGAGACCACAATTTTTAGCAAGACAATATTTCAATTTATTAAATTCGGTTCTCTTTGGTTTTCAAGCATTTGAGGTGATATGCTACCGGGTGGTGCAAGGCACCAGGGCGCAATACTGCGGGACGGAAATTTTTAAAAAGGGAGGAAATGCAGCAGTATCACAGACTTGTCGTTTCTTAGTTAATGGAGGTGCAAGTGGCACCTCATCATTACATGCACTTCCTACAATTTCGTTAACAGCCGATGGTTTCAAACTTTTATAATAATTTCAAAAGTTGTACTTTTCGCTGGTACAAGACCAAACCTATAATGCAAACCTCCTAATTATTTCTTCTGCTAAATTACC
>JACEGR010010494.1:0-18820 GCA_014170235.1 Listronotus bonariensis
TGTATATTAAAAACTATACAGCTGTAATCCAGGGGCTGTCATATCAAATTTCTGAGGGGGGCATAGGCCGAGGAAAAGTGTGTAAGGTGGCAAAAAACAAAAATTTTATGCCCCTAAAAAAATAAAATTTTAAAGGAGGTTCAAATTTTAAAAAAATCCTCTCACCTATTTTTACTGCTTTTTTTTCATTCTTTAATTTATAAAATAACAAAAATCCTTCGTCCCACGTATTTAAAAGCAGAAAAAAAGTACCTCACTTTTCAATTCCATTATCACCCTCACCCTCGGACCAGCACTGGGGGTGGGCATATCATCATAACATGTCCATATGTGCCATTACATATTTATGAAATACAAAGGATGTGGCATCAAAGGGGGCCATGGCCCCCATGCCCCCTCCTCCTTTGACCGCCCCTGAGCTGTACAGTAACTCAAAAAAGAAAAAAATGTTTACTGATTATATGTTATGAACGTTAATATCTGGCAGCTGTTCCATTATAAACAATGTTGCAACATGTCAATCAGCTAAATATAGGTAACTAGATCCAAAAAGCGAAAAATATATACAAAAATTGCCAGCTTTTTGGTTTGTGTCTCGGCTAAAAACAAATTAGAAAATATAATAGGCATCCATGTATACCAACCTCAATAAAACAAAGAATGGTTAACAGCCAACGTTCCAAATAAGTTTATAAATAAATAATAGTGTGACGTATACATTTTGAAATACCACATACAGGGTCACTTTACGTCACTTGGGCAAATGTACCATATGGAACTATCTATCTTCTTGGGACCATGAGACCGGTGGAACATCACAACTAACTTTGCATTTTTTAAAAACTAGCTTAACTTATTTGACTCACTAAATTTAGTACGGGCATACCTCCCACCCGGAGTAGCCCGTACGGGGGCGTAACTTTAACTTTAACTTTACTAACTGCTTGTTATCTGATAAACAATCAATCCCCGTCTTAAAATTTTGTTCTCTTTAAATATTAAATTTTTCAGTATTTGTTTTGCATTTCTAGGCAACTCTGCTTGTTTAATGTTTTTGTTTTATTATTATAAGAGTAACCAGAAAATTGTTTGATTTCTACTTTTTAAACCTTGACACTTCACGTATTGTTTTATGTACCCAATTAAAATTTAAATTTCCCAAAAATGTATATTTTTAAAATTCCCAAAATGTATACTTTTTTATACTAGGTGTTCACAATAGTTTAAAAAACTAAAAAAACACGCTTTTATATGCAACCGAACTAAAAATTGGAAAATAATTTTTCATTACAAAGAGTTTGTCAGTCACTTCAGAGTAAAAAGCGTGGGGTGCTTAATATATTAAATGTTATAATTATTCTATTTGCAAATATCTATGAGGGAAAAGTTATGAAAAAATAGTAAAATGCACCCCACGCTTTTTACTCTGAAGTGACTGACAAACTCTTTGTAATGAAAAATTATTTTCTAATTTTTAGTTCGGTTGCATATAAAAGCGTGTTTTTTTAGTTTTTTTAAACTATTATTTATTTTTCATTTTTTAGTTCGATATATCAATTAGTTTTTTAAAATAAATGCTCCAGTTTATTCACTAAAAAAATTTCTTCGCCATGCATTCTTGATTTAAAGCTAAAGTGGCCACATAATTTTCACCTTTTAGAACTCCGCATTTCTATGTATTTTACACCTTTTATTATTTTGAAAAAGTCAATTAAAAAAACGCAGCAAGTTATGCATCAATTGCTCTTGCGCATTTGCCATAATTAAAAACGATTATTAAGGAATTTATTTATCCTGGCGATGGCGGTCCTAAAATCAGGATAACGGGATACTGTTTTTAAATTATTGCATTGTCATCGGTCCTGATGCGTGTGCTAAGTTTCAAAGAAATTGAAAACTAACCAGAACTAACCAGTTCACAGTATTCCTCCTTCTTTTTTTTTGCACACAATTCTTGATTTTTCATTTTTTAGTTCGATATATCAATTAGTTTTCTGCGGTCATGTGATATTGAAATGTTTCACGAACTATTTCGTAATCTAATCATTTCATTTAAAGCTTCACTGTTGCATGGGGTTTCATAACGCAACTACTCCGAACAAGTTTTAGGTTGGTCTGCATGTAACGGTGTTTGTACCCGTTTAACGGGGGTTCTTGTTAACCCCACGGTCTTCCTGTCGTTTGCCGAGGGGTTGCGTCCTATGGGTGGACGCACGCTTGTTTAACTAAGGTGTTGCAACCTTATCCCGGTCCCCAACCCGTCGGCAAATGTTGTCAAGTTCGATTATTCAATTGTCTAATCTGGCGCCTCCGCCAGAACGTACGATTTTTCACTTTTCCGGTTTTCCTGGAAAATGCTGGAACTTAACGGGATACTGTTTATAAATTATTGCATTGTCATCGGTCCTTAATACGTGTGCAAAGTTTCAAAGAAATTGAATCGCTGGAAGTTGGTAAAAATTAGGCTCAAAGTTTCCGTTTCATAGATAGATAGTGACAACCCAAGTTAATAAAAGCGTGTTAAAAAGCCACGAAACGTAGGTTTTTGAATATTTATACTTGAACTGCATGCAGTTTTGCACACTGAATACGGAATTCATGATGACAACCACTAAAACATCCAACACGAGTTTTAGACTAACTATTTCTTTTATCTTTTATCGAATTAAGGCAATATAACTCTTTAAAAAATTTTAAAAATATGATACCAACTCCAACAACAGCAAGCAAAGTATAACTAAGGAATGTCATAGTGCCGCCAAATAAAGTAAGAGTCCGTAAGCGGCAAAACTTCGTCATTTTGTAAAAGCAAAAAGTTTGTCAGCGCATGCTCCCAACATAGGTGAAAGCTATGGGAGACTATGAAGTTTGACTTTAGTGGCTTTGGCAGGTACAGGTGCAAAAGCACCCCATTGCAACCCCTCGCGGCGTCCATGAGTCTGGCGACTAAAGAAGTATCTTTTAATAAATTGCCAAGTAACATAATATAAAATTCAGTTTTTTTTAAGCACGTTATACGTGTTTTAGCAATGTTCTTTTTTAATTTATCTAAGAAATATGTAATCAGGCTCTGTCAGAGGCTATGTGCTCCCGAAATGGTTTGTTTACTTTATCATTTATTGTGTTCTTGGCGACATTGCTTTCAGAATGAATTATGTCTGGCTCAAACTACAATATAGTTTTTTTATTCCAAATTACTGGCGTAAAAAAGTGTTTTTGGATCACATTTACACACTATTACACACTTTTTCTAACAAAAACATTTTGAGGTTGCAATTTTAAATCAATTTGGTTCTTTTTATTCAATCGTCTTTTGGAAAACTAAATATTCTTGGATAACCCTCGGTTTTATTATCACTGGGGTAATTCATTTTACAGCCCAAAATGTCCTGTCATATTGAACGTGTATACACACAAAGTTAAAGGTTTTTTTTTATTTTAACAAAATAAATATGATTTTATAGTTTACTAATATACATATCCTGGCACGGACTAAGTATACATTTTACGCGCTAATTATCTTGTTACATTTAAACTAAGAATCAACGATTAATACTTTGGCACTACTCCTATTACAATAAACTACTAGTTAGGGATCTCTGGACCATTTTTCCAAATCATTACTAACAATCTTATTTTTTGGGAATAGCTTCATTTTGACGAGACTATCAACGTTTTTCCTTACAACAATTTTTGTTGGTGGTACTTATCAAAAAAACCAGGATGACGGACCTCGGAATTTGTAGGACAAAATGGGCGTTAAATTATATAAATATTGTGTAATTAACAAAAAAAAATCAGCTGCTTGGTAGTTATTTTTCACAACATCGTTAACCAAACATGTTTATTATTTAGATAATTATCTTGAAAATTAACAGGAAAAAATCCCTGTTTGTATACATTTTTTATATCTGTCAAATCACATTTAATTCCTGCTACCCCTGTAAGCTATCACCAACGAAAATTGTTGTAAGAAAAAAAAGTTGGGTGTCTTGTCAAAATAAAGCTATTTTTATGTTTTATTTGTTTTCTGGGAGATTAAATTTAAACAAAATATTATTTGGCTTTTCTCCAGAATAAAATTTAAAAGTTTATTTAACATTTTAAGAAAATTAAAACTTTTATACATTATGAAGAAACAATTCTGCTCTTACATAATATAATAAAAGTTATTATTGCTTTAAAAGAAATAAAATAATGAAATATTCAATATTAAGTTACTTACAATACAAAGCTTTCAATCTATAAACAAAGGTTCATTGGCACTCAGTTGAAATCATTTTAATGCAATAAAATAAAATCTTAACAAGACGCCAGACGAGAACTGGGCCAATGGTTGCGTCTCTAAGTTTATAAGTTTTTAGGTAAACTATTTACCACATTTTTGAGACGCAACCATTGGCCCAGTTCTCGTCTGGCGTCTTGTTAAGATTTTATTTTATTGCATTAAAATGATTTCAACCGAGTGCCAATGAATCTTTGTTTATAGATTGAAAGCTTTGTATTGTAAGTAACTTAATATTGAATATTTCATTATTTTATTTCTTTTAAAGCAATAATAACTTTTATTATATTATGTAAGAGCAGAATTGTTTCTTCATAATGTATAAAAGTTTTAATTTTCTTAAAATGTTAAATAACCTTTTAAATTTTATTCTGGAGAAAAGCCAAATAATATTTTGTTTAAAATGAAGCTACTTACGAATAATAAGCTTGTTAGTAACGACTTGGAAAAATGGCCCGTGGATCCCTAACTATACTTATTTCTTCTTTAAATAATAACTATATGCTACTAATTAACTTTTAAAAACCAAAAAATGTAAACCTCTTTTTTTGGCATGCTGTGTTGCCGGATTTGCTACTTCATGGCTTGTAGTTTAAGAAGGTTGTGCTCATTTGTCATAAAAGTTGTTAAATAATTTTTTTTTTGTCACGAATGTTATCATATAAGATCGATCTACTCTAAGAACACCCTATATAATACATAATTTTATTTTTAGGTGCTCCAATTTACTACTCGTGGCCCCATTTCTACAACGCTGATCCCATTCTACAAGATGGCGTCACAGGTCTAAAGAAAAATGTAGATATACGTGACACCTATGTGGATCTTCATTCAAAAATTGGCTTATTGTTGGGTGGCAAAATTAAAGTTCAAGCTAACGTTCAACTCCAAAAAAGTTTTGGTGTTTCTCAATTAAATCCATATCCAGATGGTCTGATGCTACCATTGGTGTGGATTGAAGGCGTAAGTACTTTTTAACACGCTTTTATTAACTTGGGTTGTAACTATCAATCTGGCTATGTAACGGAATCTTTGAGCCTAATTTTAACCAACTTCCAGCTATTCGATTTCTTTAAAACTTTGCACACGTATTAAGGAAACATGACAATGCAATAATCTGCAAACAGTATCCCGTTATCTTTTTTGGATCGCCAGGAAAAAAATTCCATTATATTATAAAAACAACACCTAGGGTGCCATCTGTTGGCAACATTTTAAACTTTGCTATTAAATGAAGAAGAAATTTTTTAGTTTTTACACAATTTGGTTAGTTGCACCATTGGTGTTCAATTTTTATGAACAATAAAAATATAGGGTTAGTTGCACCATTGGTGTTAGCAAAAACTAAAAACGAAAAATAATTAATAGTTTAAAAAAACTAAAAAAACACGCTTTTATATGCAACCGAACTAAAAATTAGAAAATAATTTTTCATTAAAAAAATATTGTCATTTCATAGTAAAAAGCGTGGGGTGATAAATATATTAAATGTTATAATTATTATATTTGCAAATATCTATGATGGAAAAGTTATGAAAAAATAGTAAAATGCACCCCACGCTTTTTACTATGAAATGACAATATTTTTTTTAATAAAAAATTATTTTCTAATTTTTAGTTCGGTTGCATATAAAAGCGTGTTTTTTTAGTTTTTTAAACTATTAATTATTTTTTATAAAATGGTAGAGACGCCGATATCCATGTCATTTATTAATTCTTTTGTTGCTAATAAAGCATTATTGCATTGTTTGCTTTAAACCAGTGCTCTTTCTTTAAAAATACAGATATCGAAATGAACTGAAAAAGAAGTTGTTAAGAAAAGATGGGGCTTTAAAAAGCAACAAAAATTATTATTATTCGGGTGTAAATTTTTTCACAGGGTGTTTGGAAGTTTAGAGTAAAATTTACCTTTTCATTGACCTCTGTATAACAACAAATCCGTTAAAAATTTTGTATCTTCAATATACAAAAATGATGACAATTAAACAGCTTAAGACTCAGCAAAAAAATAATTAAAATCGATGTAATACTGAAAGAGTTATTAAGGATTAAATTTGAACCAAATTTTCGTTGTTCGGTTAATTTTGCGGGCAAGTGTAGAATTTGCTCATGCAGTTGATTTTAAACAATTTATGTATATTAAAAGCTAGTTTATTTTTTATAAAAATTATTTTTGAACGGTTGTTGGCTAAATCTGCGAGTAGTATACCAAGCGGGCTACAGTGACACCCTGATGGCATGTTTACATTTTCAGCTGTCCAAAGACCCGATGACGTCACTTCTTGCGCCGAAGAAGTGCTGAAAAACTGAAAAAAGTGACGTTTTGGCTATTTTTCAGGAATTTTCAGGATTTTTTCAGACATTTCAGTACTTCTTCAGCCGAAAATTCCTGAAAATTCCTGAAAAATAGCCAAAACGTCACTTTTTTCAGTTTTTCAGCACTTCTTCGGCGCAAGAAGTGACGTCATCGGGTCTTTGGACAGCTGAAAATGTAAACATGCCATCAGGGTGTCACTGTAGCCCGCTTGGTATACTATTACTGCGTCCAGACTTGCAACAGTTCGCCGTGCCGCTCCACGCTGCATGCTCCGCCACATAGCGCGGCCGTGAAAGTGGACGAAATTCACATTGTTTCAAGGGCGTGGCAAATGATTGTCGGTTCATTCAGGGCTTGTCGGTTTTATGGCGTCAAAGGAGCGCGCAAACAGGTTGGTTAGTTTGGACGGATGTTTGGCGAATTGTTGCAAGTGTGGACGCGGTTTAGGGTATTGTCCTTCCATAAATCGTTAAATTTTTAACCAGGTACAAGAAACATCAAACCCTGGGACCTGGTCTAAAGCGCTTTTCTTTCACATTTTTTTAACCAGATAGACCTTTAAGTTAATACATACATTAAAAAAAGCTTATTTAAAATGTTTTGTTACAGGGTTTGGATGTAAAAGACCTTACAGCAGATATAGTGCACCTGATCTACCAAGTCACCTTTACTGTAAGAAACTTAGAATTAGGTCTTAAATACGGCTGCCTTTTGGCAACCATGGTTACCTTAACCTGTATTTTGTTAGTATTAAAGCAACACAGGGAAAGTAGAAGAAGAGCAGATAGTTTTCGAAGACCAATGGATTTAGAACACTGATGTTAGAAATGTGATAGGAAATTAGAACATGCTACTTCTTGCCATCAGAAAAACGTATGTTTACATAATATACGTTTTTATTTTTGTAGTTTTTGTCATTATTTATTTGTGCATAAATATCTAACTACGGCTGAATTTATGTTGGAGTGGTTTTGGGAGAGAATAGCAGCACGGCTCAATTGAAGCAGTCAATGTGAGGAAAAGAGACAGCCTAACGTAAATACCGGCATATAAACGTTTCGTATCTGATGACTCATCGCATGTACTTAGTTGTTGCTTTATTGGCCGATATACCTTTATCTATTGCTTATACAGTATACTACGTAACATGGTGCTTTTAGGCAATCACAGCCTTCTTAAACTCTCAAGCCAAGAATTAAGAAAGGCAACGTTGCAAACAACACTGCAGGTTAGGAATGTTTTAATCAGGTCTTAATAGACTAAGGGTACATCGCATTAAACCCGATACTGTGCTATTCGTCCTAGAATTTATCAAATGCTGATAATACGGGTCCAAATTCATTTATATTTAACAATAAAAAGTGTATAGAATAAAAAAAAAAGAAAATAAACAAATATAAACTTCTAACCTTACTTTTTGGTATTTTTTTAATTAATTTCAAAAAATAAAGACAACATAATAACGCAAACCACTAAAGAAACACTATCACAATATTTTAGCAAATATCTATGCTATTTTATTCCCCATTATTTCGTTTCTACACTTATCAGCTGTTTTATTTAACTGTCATTTTTCAAACCTTTTCCAAAACCGTGAATATCGTACAAAATAACCTCCCATCGGACTGAACTGAATTCAAATCGCCTGAAAAATAGGATTGATTTATGGTGTTTAATCCAATCCCTTTACTTAATCTGAAACGTGTATATCGTAATTTTTTGTCGGATTAAGTTTTATCCGATCGGTTGAATCGGATTCAGTATAACGATGTACCCTTAGTCATGGATTGCATATCAAAGATTCTTAATTTTTGGATGTTTTAAACAAAATATGGGTATTATTTTTCTAGGATGTTTCAGACAACATATGGGTATATTTTTTAATACTACATTTGCCTTAATAGGTAATAAAGTGACATCAAAACCTAGTTTAGAAACTTTTCCACTTCATACAACTTTTGGTTAAGGATTTAAAAATATTAAGTTTTTAGGATTTTTTCTACCACATTTTATTCAAACAGACCAAGGTAACTTTTTAAATTTAACTAAACATTTATTATTTTGGTAATAATTGCAATATTTAACTATTAACAGCTTAAATATTGTTAAAATCTTAAAAATAACTGCACGTTTAAAAACAGAGCAAGTGTTTGTTTTGACACGAAGCGCTGAATAGAGGTCAAATGAATCATACGTGTACGGAAAATAAAAAAACATCTCATTAAATTTTAAAAACAGTTAATTGGATCTACCCCAACACATCGGACCAATTTTTGAAAATGCCTTTTTTGCGCCGCGCTATTCGCCTCGCCTAACACCGCTTTAGCATAAAGACAGCCTTTGAAAGACAATTTACTGTTATTTTTTATATTTTTAAATTTTTTAAAAGTGTATATTAAATTCTAATTGGTATAAAAGCTATTATACAAACATATATACAGGGTGTCCCAGGATAGGTGTTACAAGAGGACAAATGGACCAAACATTTTTGCATTTTAAAACGAAATTTTGGAAAACTGGTCGCATGATCCAAAACTGAAAAATACCAAATTTTACTTCAGTCGTTATTATACAGGGCGAGTTATAACTAAAAATATGAAAATGCCCAGGAGTTAACTACACAAGAGAACACAATTTTATGGGTAAATATTGTAGAGAATTAAATTTTATATCAAAATTTGAAGTTAAAGCATGAAAGTAAAAAAAAATAATTGTCAATTTTTTACATTACGCATTATAGCTTGAAAAATTGGTAAAAAAACAAATTTTAAAGGAAATTTAATACATTTATTTTAATTCGCTGCTTTAAGCGAAGTATTTTAAAAACTATTAATGTATATTGTAAAAAGTTTAAAATATTTTATTTTAACTTTAATTCCTAAACTTTAAATTTTAACATAGAATTTAATTTTCTACAACATTAACTTCTCCAATTTTGTTCCATTTTTAAAAACAAAGGTACTTCAGTCCTGGTCATATTTCATACTTTTAGTTATAACTCACCTTGTATATAACCAATCGGAGTAAAATAAGGTATTTATTAGTTTTAGACCATGCGACCAGTTTTCCCAAAAGGACGTTAAAATATTAGAAATTTTTTGGTTCATTTGTCCTCTTGTAAAACTTATCCTGGGACACACTGTATTGTATGTCCACGAATGGACTTTACAATAGCACAGATGGATCAAAAATTTTATTATTCAAGATAAGGTGTATGACGATTGCTTTTGCATCTTAAAAACATAATTCGAATTCATTTTGGTGACCATTGTCATGACTACATTACGTCGTCTACATAAAATAATGACGTCATCATTAATTATTGACGTGATCGGGTTCTTAGTGGTCCAAAATCGTAGTCACTCAAAAGTGACATGGTAAGCAAAATGAATTCGCCCTACGATTTTAAACCACAGGAACCCGATCACGTCAAACTGTAACACTTACGATTTTTGGCACAATGTTTAAAGATTACATCTAAAACGTTGTAAGAAACTTGTCCGACAAAAAAAGTAACGCATTTGCCCAGTCCGGCACTCAAAACATTTGACATTGACAGCCTGGGTTAAAGCGCCGCTTCCATATATGGCGGTATAAATATTCATAATGCGTCCAGATTCGAACAATGACCTACAACCGTACCACGTCGGAAACAAATCTGGATGTCGGAATTAACGCCGTCGCGAACCTAATAGGTGTTGCACAATATGGATCGCCTAAATGGTTGCAACGTGGTGTTCGATCAGCGATCAATTTACACCGTGGTTTTAAAGTGGCGGCGTCGCACACCAAATCCTTTCATGTTAATTTACTAACAAGCTGTGGATCGGGGCGAACCTTGAGCTGCAACACTTATTAGTTTTGCGACTCCATTCGTTCCGACGTCCAGATATGTTCGCGAGAAGACAGTTGCAGGTCGTTGTATAAATCTGGACAGGGCTTTTGTAGTTGCGACATCTCTGTTTGCAACGTGGTTCGCGACGAGGTACGGTTGCAGGTCGTGGTTTAAATTTGTTCGCACCTTTGGAGCACAATTTTTATAAGTCAAATCCGACATATTCTTGTTAAAAATTCCTGAGAAAAAAGTTATGATACAATTCTATTTTAATTTTTAGTTTACACCTTTTCTCAAATCACATTCTCAGTTTTACAAATAAAATCTGAGTACTGTAGCTTTCTGATTGTGAAATAATTTTCATGACCGGTTCAGTATTTCCGAAGATTAGCCTTTACAAACAAACAAACAAAGTTACAAACTTTACCTTTTATAATATTAATATAGATTTGGATTAAAAGGTTTTATTTATTACTTATTACCTACTTTCATTACTTTTGTACAAAAATTTACTTTCATCAATCAATAATGTAATTATATTGAATATTTTTTAATACTTAATGCAAAATTTTGTATCCAATACTATAAACTTTTGAAATAAAATTAATTGTTAATATATTTAAGTCTAAAAAATGTGTGGTAAAATTTGTGTACATGTGTTGTTTCTTATAATGTAACTAAATATTACAAAAACTTTAAGTGTACATTTACAACCAACTTTGAAATTCTGAATTGACATTTAAATAATTAGTTAAACTTCACTTGTCAAATTCAAATTTCATAAGTGAAGTTTAACCAATTATTTAAATGTCAATTTGAAATTTTAGAATTGGTTGTAAATGTAGCATAAGTTTCGATACTCCGTCCAATGTAGTAAAAGCATTTATTTGCTTGAAGATTTTTAGTAATAATAAAATATACCTATATGATATTTAAAACATATTACTTGTATTAGGAAAAATGGTTTAAAAATTTTGTATAAAGTGTTTGTTTATTATTAAAAAAAAAAATAGAAAATGCTTAGAAATTAGTTTTAAATATTTTCAGATTTAACAGGTTTTCCAGTTCTTGTTGATTTTTTGATAAAATTAGGTTAAAAGTGTAATTGACAGTTAAAGTTGATCATAATACATAAACGGAAACCAGCATGTTACCATAGACTCTGACAATAATATAAACTACTCAAAAAAATGTGGTTACTTATCAATTAACACTACTTTAACACTGGTGCAAGACTGCGGTTACATACACATACACAGAGATTAAACTGCCTTTAAGGTTCATTATTAAAAATTGCAGTTTAACCGCAACTTCTTTATCAGCATTTTCACAAGTTTAGATATATGGAGGTTAGAAGAAAGAAGTACCATTGCCATTTCAATGTATTGAAAAGTGTTCATCGAAACGCATCAAATTAAGGTAGAGACACAGTAGCAAGTGGAAAGATTTAACCCAAAGAGCATAAAAAGACTAGAATTATTAAAGTAAGATACAATAGAAAAAAGGAAAGGAATACTTAAATCCTTGCTATTGTGGTGCCCTCTTAATTTGCTCTCTTCCGATGGACAATTTTTCAACTTGTCCCGCAAACAAGATGGGTTTCTTTCTTTCTAGCCTCCATATTTAAATGATCGTTTGCGAGAAAAAGACAGATTATGTGGTTAGGGTAAAAATATTTATATTATTTATTGTTACTTGCGTAACAATTTTTATAGAAGACTGAACATGTTATAGATTTTAGTTTTAGGTTTGTTTACTACTTATTAAAATTAAGTTAATTTTATAATATTTTACGGTTGCTTTGAAATTTTATTTATAACTGTTGACAATAAAATTTTGCTTATAAATATAGTTTTTTTTATTAATTAAATCAACAAAGTAGCGTGGGTATTAAAACCAAAAAGTAAGGTAACATAATTAAAGGAGCAAGGCAATGAGTTGTATAGAACACTTTTTGCAAGAGGATCTTGAAAACAGCAAAAGACATCTTTTATGAATTATCACGTTATGTCTTTATGACTACCCACATAAATAAAAATTATAAAATAAATACACTGAACCACATTATTAACGCACAAACGAAAATTTGCCATAGTTTTGTAGTTATATATTTTTGGCACCTATAGTCCAATTAAAATAAAACTTTTTTGTTTTAAAAGCTTGCTTCCTAAAAATTTTAAAAGGATCTTAATTTTTGTTAAATGCTATATTTTCATATTATACGGGGTGTATTAAGAACTATGCTTTTTCTCGAAAATTTGGTACACCCTTTAGACATTACTAGCCATTTGTTACATATCGTAAGATAGAAGTAAGAATAGAGGTATAATACTTCAATGATGTTTGATTCAAGTACCTTGTTCCTTTCGCTCCTTATATTATATTCGCAATAGTTTTTGGTATTGCACGATAATGCAATACCTTACGTAGCACCATAGAGTAAGGAAATTATAAGAGTTATCATGAAATAGCAGATTTAAGGACAGGTCAGGCGAAAACTCCCAATATAATTTTATTCGTTTCTCGTTGAAATACCGCCAGTTAGTCATTTCAGTAAGCTTACGTGTCTCCCCACCGCTGATGTTACACAAGGCGAGGCTTCGACCGACGCATTTAAAGTGTAAACTGGAAAAATGACAAGCCTGCCGCCAAGCCTGCCGCAAAAGCGGTACGAAAATTTTAGCATGCCATGGTTTCTCTTATCCGTAGGTATGTTACTTTATGGTAACACATATTGTCAACCAATATTTACACGAGGTAAATATTGAAACCAAGAATTGGCCTCCACATAGTCTAAATCTCAACCCAATAGAGCATCTGTGGAATATCGTGGGTAGAAGACTAAGACGACAGCAGCCCCCTCCAGTCTCTTTTAATAAGATAGAAACAATAGTTGTTGACCTTTGGAATCAGATTGATCAGCCGCAAATTCCAAATTTTATTTTTTGCAGTATGCCCCGCCGATGTGAAGCTGTAATAAGAAGTAGGGGTTGCAACATAAGCTATTAATTTTTCTAGTTGTCTTAATTATTAATTAATATATCTTATTAAAAATGTAATTTAAATAAAGTTAATAAAGTTACAAAACAGTATATCATATTAACTAAAAAAGATACAAAAATAAATGAAAAAAGCAAACGTAAAGGAAACCTAAGGCTAAAGTCTGATGTTAATTGCGATATGTTACGATTGCTAGTAATGCCCACAGGATGTTGTAAATTTTCGTAAAAAACATAAAGTTTTTAATACACCACCCAGCAAACGCTATTTGCCGGCAATATACATTTTTCATATTGGCATTGATGTTAAAGCATTGGCAATTGGTGGCAATATTATGCCAACATCTAATACGCATTAAAAAGTGAACCCTAAATAAACACTTAATTGCCAATAAATTTTACATGCAGGCGAATTTCCGGCAAGCATACAAAAATGGCGGCATACCAATCCTGATTAAATAAAGCATGCCTTTTGTTGCCGGCAAATAAATATTGGATTTTTGAAGGCAAACCTTTAACGCATATTCATCCTTTTCAAAGCATATTATTAACATTGGTATTTAACTAACATTGGAGCAATTTTTTTGATCTGTTTTATTTATAATGGCAGCTAAACAACATAATTTTATGTTTTTTTACATAATTTAAAGGAAATGGCCTTTTCATAATATTTTATTGTTACAAATCATGCAAATAAAACAAAATGTTTATTATGTATTTTTGAGAAACTACAAATAAAATGATGGTAAAATTAGCTAGGTTAATTTCGACCGATGGTGACAAATTCAAATTTCCCGCTTAGCCGAGATACAAGATTTGACGATTTTGACAGATAAAGAAAAATTGCTTTTGTGCAATTGTTTTCTACGTGGTTTTTAGCTTTTTATTTCTTTTTAAAGATTTTTTTAATAGACATAATTAAGTGTATTTATTACCTAATAAGTGAGTGTTGTGTGATTAATTGGTGAGAAGGCGAGTTATTCAAGTAGACTGTTGGGAGCTGTAAACATTTTGTTTAAACCTTTTAAGTTTGTAGTTACTTAAAAAATAATATGAAATTAGGTAGGGAGTTGCCTTATTAAAAGTTTAAAAGACGTGTTAATATAAAATATTATATATATTTAACCGTTTTTTTGACATTTAACTCTCTTTAAAATATTTCTCCCTATGTTTTGGATCTGAAAATTGAGTGTAAGTGTCCCTAGAATACTTACTATTTTAAAGTTTATTGTAACTGTATAACAATTTATACCAAGCATTTTTTTTAAGTTTTCCTGCCTTTTTTCTCATTTTCTTTTCGATTACAAAATTCTAAATATGTTATTTAACTTTTGGGACATTCAACTTATAAAACTTGCAATACTTATTTAATGATAAATACCATTATCCCAAACGCATTTTTTTATCATAACTTATTAATGATGAAGGCCATCACAGTATCTGCAACACGTGGCCCAATAACTGCCAATTGCCCACTTCCGTGTCTTTTGTTATCTTTTTGCCAATCACTTATTAATGATGGATGCCATCATCCTAAACGCATTTTTTTGACATAACTTATTAATGATGGATGCCGTCATCTTAAACGCATTTTTTCATCATAACTTATTATTGACGGATGCCATCACATTATCTGCAACACGTGGCCCAATAACGGCCAATTGCCCACTTTTGTGTCTTTTGATACCTTTTTGCCAATGCCTTGCCATTAAAGAGTGTTGGCAATGCCAGTAAAATTAAATGTACATGGCCGGCAAAAAATGTTATATGGGCAGGTATAATTAAATTTTTGTGAAAGTAAGCCTTTAATTGAAAAAAGTCATAGTTAAATCGAACCATAGGTTCGAAAAATATGGAACAACAAAAATAGGGCAAATTTTAGGTTGTGCGTTAATATTGTGGTTCAGTGTATTTTTCCCGAGAAAAGCAGTGTCGTACCATATTATTCTTTAACCAAAATGTTTATTTTAAATTTTGCTGAAACGCCATTAGAGAAATAATTTAAAATAAATGTTGCGTGTCTCTAAATGCATAGGGATAGTTGCAAAGTTCATTAAGATTTAAGTAGTCGTATTTACTTAGTTTAAAAATCAAAAAAATTAAAGTGAGTTAGATCAAGTTGCTTAACTTATTTATCAACAGGTAAATCACGCGACAAGCTATTATATCATATAAATTATCTAATAATGTTATGCGCTGATAGTAAATTATCTAATAATGTTATGCGCTGATAGTAAAAGAAAAAAAGTGTATTTTATTCCTTTTAGTCCATTTAATAACTGCTTGTTTTTGTAACAGTTATCTTAATTCTTTTTATTTTTAAGTTTTCGCTGGTTAGATAGATCTCTCAATTTGTTTATCTTATCTAACGCATCATTATTGCAAAGTTGTTTACCGGTTATTTGCAAACCGTCTAGCTGAAATACGATTAGGCATTTGCATCCAGGAATCCAAAAATCCCATTCCACCAAAAATTCAAATGGATTGAAGCAACGAAGTTTAACTCACATTTGTATTCTCAGAAATTCCCCTCATTTGATACCTATATTGTAGGAGTGCAAAAAATCTAGTCCGCTATATTAAATTTAAAATGGCCCCACTCTACTTTTCGAGTTACTCGCAGCAAGCCCCTTTATTTAAGATCTATGTTGTAGAAGTGAATTAAAAATAGCTAGTTCGCCATCTTGAATGTTTCTCCATGTTGGATTTAGAATAACGTCGCACTGCTAACCATACATTCTCGTTCAAACTAAACGTTTATACAAAAGTTTAGCTCAATTGCTTGAGGATACTTATAAGCTGTAAAATTGAGTTGCAAGATTTTACTCGAATTGCAAGTTAAAATAAAGGTTGTAAAATTATACAAAAACAAAGGGGTAAAAAAATTCAGCATATCGCCTTACACTTTTTTTAAGATTTTATTATGATAAATTTAGATTACTATTTCAAATTTAAATAAAGGCACTGGCTAAATGACTGCCAGCGATTTTGCTTAATCATAAGAGGAAAACATCAGTCCGGCGGTTTTATATATTACGTATATGGAAACCGCCGAAAATGGTAAATTATTTTTTACTACCGGCGTATTAATGATGGATGTCATCATTCTAAACGCATTTTTTCATCATAACGTATTAATGACGGATGCCATCACATTATCTGCAACATGTGGCCCAATAACGGCCAATTGCCCACTTTCGTGTCTTTTTAATACCTTTTTGCCAACGCCTTGCCATTAAAGAGTGTTGGCAATGCCAGTAAATTAAATAACATGGCCGCAAAAATGTTATATGGGACTTTAACTTCTTTGATTTTGTCTCTTTTGTTGTTGCTCCTTGTCTTCATCCAGTAATAAAGCTAATACGGCAAAATTTTCATTCTTACCCGCCGGAACACTGTTTGTAACTCGGATATTTATAAATATCACGACACGGCACGGATATGTATAAATCGACCTTAAATAGAATCAATTATTGTTTTGCACGTAAGAATAGGTTATTGGACCGAGATCGAACTGAGAACGAATTAAATATATAGAATCTAGTAAACTGAATTTTAAAAGTTGGGGTTCCTTATGAATAGCTAAAGTTTAGACTATTAAAAAAAAAACTTAACAAAATATCCATTGTCTGTTTTCAAATATGTTTTTATTTACACAAATTCTTAACAGAAAAAATACCTTACCCTAGTGAAACATCAGATATAAATTTTTATTTTTCCATTTGCGGTCAGTTAAAAACGTTACTATATACATTTAACCTTAACACTAAATTATCACTTGTACTTATTTTATTCTACTACTTATACAAAAAACAAAAACACCAAAATAAACTTAACTGCAACAAAAATAAATTAAGATTTGCATAAACAAAAAAAAGACAAACCATCAATGGTCTTTGAAGTCCACACATATGTATGCAGAATTTTAAACCGTTATCAGCGCGTGATATCTGTACAGCTATTGGTTAAAACAAAGTTTCTTTATGAGAAGGGGTTTAGACATAAGCAAGACCGGAGATAGCTTTTGTCAGAGACGTGAGGATGTGAGAATTACGGTTTCGGTTGGCAGTTCTGTTCAAAGTTGGTAGCATTATCAGCTGATGACAGAGTCGTGCCTTGTCGAAGCTTTGTTTGGTAAAAACTGTGGCAATTTGCCGTTTACATTTTGGTTGTATATTTTGCAAGGATTTCCAGTTGTTAGTGTTTTTGGTTAGTTTAGAGACTTTACATATTATGGGTTCGGACTCGTTTTATTTTAGAGATTTTGATAGTGTTTAGTCGAATAGTTTTCAGTCAATCGTGTTTTTATATACATATGATACTGGTAAGTGTCCGCTAATTAATGGTACACAGAAAAACCACAGATTTCTTATGCGAAAATACCCATTTTGGATTTAAACAAACATACCTATATCCAAAAGTTAATGATAAGGAAGATACGTGGTGTTAAAGGGATATAAATATTTTTTTATTCGTGCATTTCAATAATTTCTGATATGTTTTAAACATTTTAATAAAACTCGGTATCCAGGAGTTTTTAGCTATCAGCTATTTATATCTGAGCAGTTGTAATTATAGCTAATACGAGGTTATTGAAGGTACATACTTTCGGGTGGACTGAACTAAAACGTAAATACCTTAAAAACGGTTGTCAAGACCGATTCTTACTAAGCATATCTTTTTGTGCAGAAAGCTTACTAGTTTACATACATACAGAGTAGTAACAAAAAATTGGGTAGTTTTAGAGAATTTTAAATAGTTTACCCATCGCCCTTTAGTCTACACACAAAAATTATTATTCGATCTGAAAAGCTAATGTTTAAAAACCCCGACATACCGTTTTATTAAGATATTTAAAAAGGGGGAACAATTATCGAAATAAATTTACTTTTTCTCTTTACTATGACACCCCCGTATCTTCCTTATTATAAACTTTTGGATATTAGGTACGTTTGGTTAAATCTTAATATTTTGGCATAAGGAATCTGTGGTTTTTCTGTGTACCATTCATTAGCGGACACCTTGTATTCAAAGTTTTTAAAATGGTTTTTTACTTACGGAACCATGGAAAATGTTTTGCTCTGCCAGGTACCTCATCGTCCTGTCGTCGCTTTGATAATTTTTAATTTTCAATATTTAAACCATATTTATGTTTTTGTTTTAGGTTATGCCTATTAAAATAATCCAATAACTTTTGTTTACAACATGCAGTTCTTTTTTATTTTCTCCTTAATTCTACGCCACTGATCTGCCTAAAATCAAACATGGCCGAAAATGGCCCGACTTGACGTCACAGCCGCGCTTAGCCAATATGGCGAATGTCGTGATCTTATCTCATCAATCGACTTTGGGTTAAAGGCAATGCTTTATGTTTACAGTTATCT
>JACEGR010010495.1:0-18811 GCA_014170235.1 Listronotus bonariensis
CAAGTTACAAGCCGTCAAAGTTCATGCATCCCTATACGGTCCAACTGGACAGGCCCCGAACTTCTCACTTTGTTCGTTCTTTTATCCCTAGAGTTTCTAGATTGTGAAACCTGCTGCCCGCTGAGGTCTTTCCTTCCCCCCAAATCTTCAAGTATTTAAGTCCCGTGTGAACAAACTCCCTCTTACCTCGCTTAAGACACCCACGGTACGTTAGTATTTAGGCTTTTAGCCTTCGTGGTTTGTCCAAAGATAAAAAAAAAAAAGTGTTTATTTTTTTGTTTTTGAATTGCCTGCTTACAGGAAAACCGATTTGACTTATATTTGAAAGATAGGCTAAGTCGTCTGCGATGGTGCCAATTGGCAATGTAAATAAAGTGCCCTCTAGCGGCACACAATCAATGTGAATTGTTACTAGAATGATGAATCGCAGACGATTTAGACTAGGTTTTAAATATTAGTCAAATCGGTTTTTCTGTAAGCGAGTAATTCAAAAACCACAAATAAATGACATTTTGAAAAAAACTTATATGAAGCTGTAGGTACCCTTATTTTGTCAATCAGAATCACCCCTTAAGTTTCGTGATCGACGCTGTATATGGTTGATAGCTTAAACTCTTAAACGATCCAAAAACACGTTTTTTATTTTTTTCTGCAAAAAAATCCTAATTTATTTACAAAAACTGGGGAAAAATAGCTGTCAAGCTCTTTTCCAAAATATCAAAAAAGGTAAATTGATAGCTTAAATATTATAAAAGTTTTTGAATGAGCAGGATAACCTAATTTTCAATTTCTTTTCATTAGGTAGGTTTACCAATAGTTATTTTTGTACCAACAGCGTAAAATAGCACTTTTACGCCCGCGGCTGAAAGTTGCTTCCCAAGCTCCGCGAGGGCAGCAATCAGCTGTGGGCGTAAAAGTGCTTTACGCCAGGGGTGCAAACATTATTTTTGTATGACTGAAATTATTATACAATCATTCTCTGTAGTTAGGAGAAAATTTCCCAGCTTTAAATGTTTTAAATTGTAATCAGTATACTTTTAATATATGTTTAATTGAATAAATTGTTGTTTTACCAAAAGAATGGGGCAATATTTAACTTGATTATAGTTTTATAAATTTATAAATGCGGGCGTTTTTAATACTTTTTTGCCCTAGGGCGTAAAAGTGCAATTTTACGCCCTCAAATAGGGGCGTAAAATTGTATTTCACGCCCGGTCGTATAAAACATATTTTTGACATATGACCAAGGTTTGCATTTTTTGACATATCAGTGACAGTTTTAAATGTCAAGGTTACAGCTCTAAATGTCACACAGCCAATGATCTACCCGAAAGAGAACAACATATCAAAAAATCACCCAACCTAAAATTCTTGTTTTCCCGACGTTGCTACCTCCAGGACTATTATTATGATCTAAAAAATGCGTCTTTAAAATATTTAGACCAAATTTTGAAACACCCTGTATATATTTATAAAAAAACGCCATAAACGGATACGCTAAAACAACAAATAACAATAATATGCAAATAAATCAAAGAATAAATAACTCCCCGCAGCTTATTATCAATGTGTTTATTTCTTAAATCGACTTTGTTTATTTATACACATGCACAAGTCCAAACATTTTACGTAAATTGTAATACAAAATTGCAAAAATTTAACCCACATTTATCATTAAAAATACAACTTATAAGCATTTTTTCGCGTGTAGACTACGGACACAGCATTTTTTAAAAATGTGTCAGTGGGAAATAATAACATAAACAAATTTAAAATGTGCTTTTATGTTGGTATTGGATTACTTTATTTGAAGGTAAAGTGTAACAAAACCGTTGTTTTACGAAAATATCTGTAACGATAACTTAGTATAATAACTTTTTATTTTATTTATACATGGTATTTCAATTTTAATGGTAATATATTATACAGGGTGCGCCAGCAAAAAATCTATACTTTTGTCCTACCCTGTATAGTATCACCAATATTACCATTAAATAAATCCTTAAAAAGCTTTAAGAAAATCCGCATTAAGTGTATCTACCTTTATTAGATTCGGAAAAACGGCCATCTAAATGAGGTAATTTACAAAGTACCGCCATTTTGCAGTGCCGTAGGGTAGGGCGGGGCTAGTTGAGCAATTTTTCACTTGATTGGTTATAGCTCCTCAACAATATGTCTTAATGGCCTATGATGCATACTGATGGATTGGCAATTTATCCCTTAGCAATAGTGTCCATAGTAACTTCTTTTAGTAAGCTAAATTAAGGAGCTACATCTATTTTAATGTAGATAGTCAGGTATGCTCAACGTACCCCATAGGTGAGGTAAGTTGAGCAAGGGTATGGGGCTAGTGGAGCACTTAGAAAGTACAGCCAAATTATAGGTTTAATGTTAGGTAGGTTTACAATTAAAATACATTTTGACAATTTGCTTTTTATATTTATAATCCTATAGTCACAAAACAACAAATCTCATCAATAAAACTGCAACGTACCTATCTTAGCCTAACTACTAAATTTAAACTTGAATAGTTGTATAATTATTATTAACATAGCTTATACAAATAATAAAAAAAAACATTTAAGACATTTAGGAGTCTAAATCTTAATTTAAAACAAAACAAAGTAATTTTTTATTTGGTTAAAAACTAAAAATCAAATCAACAAAATATCAACTCCAAGTTAACTTTATTACAGAATTAATTAAAGATTAGACTTTCTATTAATAAACAGACTTTATATGCAACTATCAATATTGCTGATATAATATTAAATAGATATTATTTGTCAGTGATTTGGCTCCTTTTCTTGGGCCAGCCTTTGGTTATGGTCGAACTATTTCCGGAGAA
Source organism: Listronotus bonariensis (assembly GCA_014170235.1). NCBI lineage: Eukaryota > Metazoa > Arthropoda > Insecta > Coleoptera > Curculionidae > Listronotus > Listronotus bonariensis. The sequence goes on from JACEGR010010495.1 coordinate 2,849, forward strand.
AGTTTATGAATTAGATAGGTCAGCTCGTTTTTTTTGTTGCTTGTACGGGATGCAGCCTCATATAAGTCTTGAGTAGTATAGGAACCTCTAGTAGTCGATCTTTTATAAGTAGGGTTAGGTGGACAACTGTAGCTCAACTAACCCCAACCTGAAATTTTAAAGCAAAAGTGAATTTATTAAAAAACGGATAGAATTATATTCAGTATCTTTATAAATATCAAAACTGCAATAAATTTACTAAAGATAAACACTTACCTGATTGAAAAAAGGATATTATTTAACTATTGCAGACGAAATATTCTGTCTGAAAATTATTATACTTTTTAATCACAAAATAAACAATACGTGGGGTTACTTTTCTCGATCGCCGCGTCACCAGTGGCGGTCGCGCGATGTGTTCCTCTTGCGCAACCCCTTCTTTACGCTATTTGATGCGTTTGCGTACGGTCGATAGTTTTGAGATATTTTGATTGCCCAACTTACCTCTATGCTCAACTAGCCCCGCCCTACCCTATTATCTATTAGGCTGACTTACAGCCTAGAGCGCTATGATAAAAGTAGGCGCTAGACAGGGGAGTTTTTAATTTTTTTTAGATCGAGTGGGGAATTAGAACTAATTTCTCTGTGAATAAGGTGCTTTGAAATAAATGAAATAGGGGCAAAAAGGAAGGAATGACCTTTTTTTTTGTTCTTCAAAAAATTTTTTCGCCTAGGGCGCCTCATACCCTTAATACGGCCCTGCCATTTTGTAGTAGGTAACGGTATTGGCTTTATATTCTGAGGTTATAGGCTTATGTAATACTTCAAAGGCCCCAAACATGTGTTTGAGCCTTATGGTTTCATGACTGTAACACTTACGATTTTTGGCAAAATGTTTAAAAACTGCATGTAAAACATTGTTGTAAACTTGTCCGACAAAAAAATGACGCGTTTGCCCGGTCCGACACCATATATTCGTGTTGGACTCGTTAATAGGACCCTAAAAGGTTTTAAAAGAGTTACATCATAAAGTCCATTATTATATTATATCCAGGCTTATTTTATTTTTCTTTTTAAAATTACCTAAGGATTATTCCCAAATATTCTGCATAAGGGTTGTAGTAGTAAAATGTCGTTTTTGAATTTGTGCAACAATCAATGGTCTAACTTTTCAATACATAATTCTTAAAAAAAACGTTAGAAGCAACTCAGTTAATAATTATCAAAAAAAGTTTAATCAATCAAAAATTTTCACGCTAAATCACATTCTTCGATATTTCTCACCGAGTGTTGCAATCACCCCAACTTTTCGACAATTACACTAAAGAAATAAAAAACGATTAAAAGTAAAAAAGTAAAAAATCATCAATCACTTCGCATATCCCCAAAAAACGGAAGAAATGTTAAAGAAAGGTTTAAAAAGTAGAGGGTCATATGACCATATGGGTTCTCCAAAGAAAGGTATATCCTGTTTCGGCAGGCATATACAGGTGGCTGTAATAAGGATAGATTTGCTGAATTTTATGCCTTTGTGAACGGATGCAAAAGAAGGGTGTATTGAACTTAGAACACCAATTTTTTTATTTTCCTCAAAATTTTGTATGTATAAATATTAGTCCTTATTAGGAATGTTAGTTTAAATCTTGTTATAGTTCACAAGCTTTAGTAAGAGGTCGTGTATTAACACGAAATTTTAAAATTTAGAGGTTTACGTTGACGAAAAATCTTCAACAATCAAAAGGTTCCACAACCTAAATACCTTAGAGATAGAAAAACCAACCAAGTGGGAAGTTCGAGCCTCTTCAGTTGGACTGTACAGGGACGCATAAAAGAATAACAATTTGTGTAACTTTAATGGAAAAACTAAGAAAAAGAAAAAAAAGTTAAATATAATAATAAGGCATCGAATTTGTTACCTGTATTGTATAGTAAGAACATTTTAAAAGCGCAAATTCGGTACCCTTTGAAAATAATACAAAAAACATAAAAAGGCCGCCTGCAATGGGACTATTTTATACAAAGGCGCCGCTATCCTTTACAGCGACGGGCCGATACACTATTGGATAGAAATCCATTATTTTGGCCAAAAAGCAACTTTGAAATTTTAATGGCTCATGCTGTGTATTTCAAAGTAGATACTCCAAACTACATGTACGAAAAATTATAAAAGGATATGTCGACTTCTATTGGGGTAATAAGAAACTTGAAAATGTATTTTAAGTAAACATAAATTATACAACATTTAATTTACTTAGTTTATTATTAGCCTTGTTTACTAAAAAAGTAAAAGAGTTTAAATAATAAGAGCTATTGCTGTGTCTCCGATGTAGTCCCGCAAAGTCTCGCTACTTTTGTCACATATTTTTTAAATTTTTTCTTTATCAGGTTTTGTACTTACAATTGCCTTCCTACTTTTTGCTACTTCGGAGTGTAAGGACAGATACAAGATTTTTTTATAATTTACATGGTTTTCCATTTTAAAAATATGTTTTGTCCTACACTGTATATCCTAAAAGATAAAAGCATTCTGATGAAAGATGGATTCTACAGAATCTACCCAACAAAACAGTGTTTTTATTTATTTTATACGTTAAAAAAAGTTGGGAAGATGTATCTCTATTACACTTCTAAGAATAATTTAAAATTATTTTTCAGCTTTGGATAGTCATATTTACGAAACTAATTGAGATAGACACATCAAATGTAGTATTTTTTTAAAACATTTTAAAAGATTTTTTTGGTGGTGATATAATATTCAGGGTATTCCATTTAAAAAAATTATACCTATTGTTGTACCCTGTATATCATATGAGATAATAATCATCGGATTACTGATTAGAATACTACCGAATTAACCAAACAAGCTGACATTTTAGTTTATTTTGTACAATAAAAAATAATAATGTTAAGGGGGTGTAAATTTATAATAACATATAATAAGTTTTAGGTTTCCAAAAAGCATTTGTAATAATTTATAATATTTTTCCAGTAAAAAGCACCTCATTTTAAGTTGTATTGGAAAGTTTCAGAATTTTGACCAAAAAAATGAATTTCTATCCCATAGTGCGATGACCAGCTGCATCAACCGGCATATCATAAAAGAAATATAGCAAAGGCGGCCGCGAAGACAAGCATGCCGATTTATTTGCTTTAAACTTTTTGTGATTTTTTTCTTATCAAAGAGCACTGAATTTACATTTTTAAACTGTTCCTTCTATACGCTTATAATTTTTTTATGCGAGGGCGGCGTTCCTGGTCGCTCCCTTACGAGCCGGCACTGCTTTACCAAATAATTTATTTGGGTAGCGTACGGTGATATTTTTTAACGATTTCCCGTTTTTAAGCTCAGCAGATTTAAAAATTCCACTTGGCCTGGTCATAAATAAATCTACAAAACTGGTAATATTTATCAAAATCAGACTTTTGGATAATTTAACTGTCGATTACTCTTTGTGTAGACTAAACATTTCAAAAGCCGTCGAACCTGAGAAACAGCTCGTTAGCAATATTTGACTGAATTCGATTCCCTAACCATATTAAGTTTATGTTAATCTAGAATCACCGTAAAAGAGATAAAATTACAACAAATGTTATATGAGAAACAAAGATGGAAACATGATCGAGTGTAGAGTGAGGGTAGGTGAATGTAAGAATCAATCGAGTATGATATTTGACTGATTTCTGAATCCCATTTTGTCGGTTTATTTTCTTTTCTTGGCGCGATGTGTGGCCAGAGAGAAAATTTTAATTACTTTGTTTGATTTTGTTAAATATGCCTTTTTTAATATACTGGGCGTTTTTTTTTTAATTGGGATAGACCAGTAAAAGAACCAAGCTGTTTAATGCAAAAAATGTGCAAATTTTTAACGAATTCAGAATTTAGATAGAATTTGGACGCCTATAAAGTCTCATGTGTCCCTAACATAACTTATGCTTAAAACCGCGTATGGTCAAATTTTGTTAAATTCGTTAAAAAACAGGAAATTTATAAAATACAGGGTGGCCCACCATATTCGACACGGTCTGTAGCTGGATAACCATGGGGTTTTAAAAAAGTAAATACTGGAACATATACAGGTCGGATAAGACCACAGTATAAAATTATTTTAGTCAATACAGGATGTCTCAAAAAAGTGTGACGTATCAAAGTTATATTTTTTTAAATGGAACACCCTATATTCTATGACGGTTTTAGATTCTACTTCAAAAAATAACTCAAGTTCGTTTATAGTACTAAGTGTCTAATTTTATTCGTTTTTGTGATATTTGATTTTTTTGAAAAATGCAGAGGTAAAATTAAATTGATTTTACTTTAACACTTTTAACACTTTAAACTTTAAAATGTGTAACAAGATTAGAAAAAGTCTGTCATATCATACGTAGGTCAAATCAAGATCAAATATTGTACAGGGTGATCAAAAAATAATTTCAATTTTTCAGAAAATCAAATAGCCATATCTCTCTTATTTTAAATGGAACATGGAACACCCTCTATTTTTTACGTCACATGATGACAAAAAAACTCTTTGAAATGGTGTATAGGTTGCCTATACCTATCTTTTGTGCTTTTTAGTAAAATCTGTATTTACAAATTTTTAGTCCAAATGTTTATTTAAATTAAAGTTGGCTGTGACATAGCAGCCATTAATATTTTTCTTAAGAAAATAACAACGACCATTATTTTATTGATTACTAGTCAGTTTAAAAGAAATTTCAATGATTTTAAATAAAAACCCTTCTTCTACAACAACAAGATGATATAATACTGGTAGGATGTGAAAAAAATGGTTTACTTTAGTCTAGAGTTAATCCTAAAAAATATTCCAGGAGAAACCATCTGATAACCTTAATAGTTGCAATAATGTCGTCATAACTGACCAGAGGCGTTATTAGGATTGTTTAAAAACACAAGTTTTATCATTACCACATTCAGCTGAAATAAGTGTTATTGAAAGTAGCATTATAAGCAACTAATGAATTTTTTCTGTAAATTTTAAAAATAGTGGCAGATAATATAAAATTTTTAAATTTTGTGCTTTTTCCAACAAATTTACATTTTGCAATAACGGCTTAATAAATAGGCATAGCTATATCACAGCCTACTTACATTTAAATAGACATTTGGAATAAAAATATGTTAAAACGGAATTTACTTAAAAAGTATAAAAGATAGGTATAGGTAACCTATACACCATTTGAAAGAGCATTTGGTTTGTCATCATGTGGTGTAAAAAAATACAGGGTGTTCCATTTAAGATAAGAGAGTATTTTAAAGTTGAGACGGGCCCCTGGGCTTAATCAGGCCAGAAAAGGGGCCTGGCCTTAAAGGGGGCACCGCGAGCTAGGATACCTATTATTTTTTTACAAATATTTAATTTTAGAGAAAAAGTTATGGGATCTGGGTAACTCTTCAGTTAATATAATAGGTTTACAGTTACAAATAAAAACAAAGTGTTGCACTCAAAGATGTGTTTACGATTAATTTAGGCCTACTAAATAGAAAAGTAGAGAAATATTGCACAGTAAAATAAGGCCAGGCATTAATAATACCGGCCTTGTTTTGACATCTGAGCTTGCGCAGATGCATGGTAGGATAAGGACTCCCTTAATAAGAATAGTCCCCGGCTTTATTTATGTCGGTTTTAGGTCGAGCCTTATTTTGGTCTTATTTTAGCTTCGGATCTGTTCGTGTAAACCGAACGGCTGCAGAGCACAAAATCGAGAAGTTTTTAGAAGTAAAAATACTTATTGTGTTAAACAAAACCCTACAACACAAAACAATAAAGAAAAACAACTCCCCCTTTTTTAGGTTAATGGTACTGTCAACATGATTTGCAATAACTCTAAATGATAGGTACAAGCACTATTTAAATAAGGCCGGTATTAATAATACCCGAGCTTAATAAGGCAACTTGCGATAATTCTCTAATATCTCGAAAACCAACGCATTTTCTTTCTTTTTTTTTTTTTTTTGGTGCTTATGGGTTGCTCTGTCAGCTTTTTCAGTATTATCGTTGACTTTTCGGACACTCTGTATATCACGTAGAGAGTGAGTAAGGTTTGTCAATTTTTTCTTTGATAGCTATAATAGCTATTTATGTATCAAGGGCGTTACTAGGACTATAATGCCCTGAAGGTCGAAATAGCCCGAGGACTAGATTTCGACCTGATGGGCATTATAGTCCAGTAAAGCCCGTGGTGCACTACAATGCTTTATGTTTTACCCAAAAAGAGTTTTTCAATGACTAATTACATTATTTATTCGTAATATAAAAAATAAGTTGCACCTGTACCTGTATACGTAAGTAGATAATGACTGGTGTTAAGTTTGACTTTGATGTTTCTATCAGTTAGTCAGTTGGCATTTTTTATTTAACGATTTGCTCAAAAATGGAAGAAATTCCACAAAATATAAGAGAAAAGGCCATAAAAGCGACCGAAAATCTTTTGCCAGTTAAATCAAGGCAACAGTATGATCGGGAGTATGGCATATTTGGTATTTGGAAAATGCGAAAGCAATTCTTCAAATAACCGAAATCGTTTTAATGGCATATTTTCAGGAACTGGTAAGTTATTGATTTTTGTATAAACTTGATCTTTATTGTAAGAGAAATAAAATTGGATAAGCAATAAAATTTCCATATTAGCGCATTAGGGACTTATAATGACCTACGTGTGATAGCAGGTATTATTGCTACCATAACATATTCCGTTTCTAAGGTATTACAGATCAATAACATAATAGATGGGTAAAACATGTAAACAAAACTGTAACTTTAAATAATGTAGTTAATATAACATTAAAAAATAAACATTTTTGGTTTTAATAACCAAGTACTAACGACAACTAACTTTCCTATTTTTATTGATATTAGAATATATTTTAAGAACTAAATAGAAAAAAAATAACTTGATTTCTTTTTATGGAATAATGACGTATTGATGTCAAAAACAACATTTACACACCCCATTTTCAATGCTCCACTAATTGTTAACCCGATTTTTAGTAACACTATGCAATATAAACATTATATCAAATATAAATTTAAAATGCAAAAATATACAAAGTCTCTTAAAGGTCTTCGTATCCCTTATGTCATTTTACATACAAGAAATTGATACACAAAATGTAATACCTGTTTTTTAAAATTATGCATGTGGGAATCCAACTAAAGCTTTTGAAATCTGAAAACATAATACGAATAAGTTTTTTGATCCGATTTTAAATCCCGTATACCCGTTTAAAATTCTCTCAATTTGCATATTTTTAAAAAGAATTTAAGTTTACGTCCAAGTCTCTGGTAAGGTGATCCACTTTGGCATGCAGTTGTATTATGAAAATAATTTTTTTCTTGCCCTGAGAAAATGTATATATTAATTATGTATAATGTATAACCTATGAAAGATGACGTTTTATACCTGTAAAAAATAAAATTATACTTATCTACAACTAGTTTTTAATAATTCAGAATATTTTAGATATTATATTTCAACTAGAAACCGAGCAAAGGTTTGGTTTCGATCAAAAAACATAATATTGCCAGCATATTTTTCTGAAATTCATTACTTTCTTTCTATAAAGATTTTTGATGATTGACCATGTTGCAAAACTGTGTTTCTTAATTTGAATAGCTAATAGATAGGGTGTTCAATTTCGAAAACTTTGTGCAAGACTTCATAGACGCAGTGTATATAGGGTGTTAAATTAAGACTTTGATGGCTTCTGTCCTATAAATTTAGGTTTTAAAATGCACCCCTTCAAGTTACAGCCATCGTAAATTGCGCTCTTCCCCCCTCGCAAAAAAACAAACAAACGACAACATTCAATCAATCAATTAATCAATTATTTCTTAGTCTATAAAAAACATATACATGACATTAAACAGGTCAAGAATAATATAATATAATAAAGATAATAAAATAAAGATAATAAAATAAAATATTATAATATTGTAATTGACAAAACTGTTTTTGGAATCGTAAAATACAAAAGAACAAATATTTGATTTTTTATAAGCGACTTGCCGGTGCAGCTTAATTAAAAAACAGCTTACACATGAAATTTTGGTCATCATCAGTGTTAACCTGGCTAAGTCTAGGTATTCTAACAGGTTAGAATACCTAGGTGACCTGAGGTCGGGAAGACATTTTTAGGTAGTAGTTATTTAAAGAATAACTTTGGTACTTTGGCCTAGGCCTTCGTGGGCTGTCTAAAAGATTAAAAAAATAAACTAAGGTATCCATTTCAGGGTGTATTTTGGTGATTCCATTGTGTGATTGACCTCACTGGTCATTATTAAAAAGAAACAATGTTTTCATAAAATGTTTGTGTTAAAGAGATATTTATGAAGGTTTTTATCACTTCTTTTGTATATTTTTACTTACATTGCATTAATTCATTGTATTTTGGCTACAGCCGCTCAGGAAAACTGTAGTTCTACAGACTGTCCACAGATGTGGTTTACAAGAAAACAAATGGACCCAAAATTTTGTTTTTGGAAAAAAGTGATTTTTCGAATTAACTAACTAGCCAGAACTAACTAAAAATTTTTATAAAGAATGACTTTTTTCCCATCCGTGGACAGTCTGTATGGACCTATTAGAGACACCTGTATAGCAGCCACTTTCATTCCTTAAAAAAAATTAGAAATGTTTACTTACAACTATTTGAAAGTTGTTACGTTTGTAAAATTGCATTTGTTTTAATCAGAGCAATTTTTATTTTTCTTCATAATTTCTTATCTTTTCAATATGTAACAAAGGCCTTTAAAATTATAGTATGGGAGATAGATACGTTTTTGAATAATAATTTTAGGTCAGCTGATTTTTTGATATGTTGTTCTTCTTCCTCTTTTGGAGAGACCATGGGCTGTCTTGCTGGCGGTAGTGGTTACATTTATTAGTTCGCATCCTACCTGTACAGGTAATAATCCATGGTTTTAAAAACATTTTAAGAAATCTTATTTTCAATTTCTTCTTTTCAGATAGGTTAACCACAAATATTTTATTTATTGCCTGACACTTTTATCATTGCTAATTATACACTTGTCCCCCTTCTAGCTTCTGAACCGTTCGGTATATTTTGATGAAACTTGGAACGGTTCAGAGTTAGAAGTTTAAGTATAATGCTGTGTGTCAGGCAATAAATAAAATATTTGTATCTGAAAAGAAGAAATTGAAAATAGACTTCTTAAAAATGTCTTTTTAAAACCATGGTTAACTCTGTTGCAGTAGGATGCGAGCTGCTACCTTCGAAAAGAAGGTAACATATCAAATCAGCGAGTGTGTTCAAAAACATCTATGTCTCCCATACCTGGTACAAGGGCCTTTGAGATAAGAAATTATGAAGAAAATGAAATTTAATACATTCATGAAATACTGGTTACAAACGTGGCTGGCTTTCAGGCTGAGGCCAGAGCATTTCTATTTTTGAGGCGAGTGACTGCTCCTGCGGGTGACCAATAGTTCCATACGAACTGTCACGGATGGGAAAGAAGTCATTCTTTACTAAATTTTTGAAGTTGGATGCAACCAGGCAATTCGAAAATCACAAGGCAAAATTTTAGTCATTATTTTCTTATATGTCTGTGTTGATCGCTCAGTTTTCCTGCCCTTCCAAAGCCAGATTAATACGTATGGCGCAGTGATAAAAAACCTTCATAAATATATAGCTATGAAAAACGTGTTTCACAATGACCGGTGGTCAATCACACAGTGGGGCTCGCAAGCCTCTGAGCCTGCCTTAGTTTATTTTTTAATCTCAGGCAGCCCGCTTTAGATGAGTACAAAGTTATTCTGCAAGCCAACACTTTACTAAAAATGTTTCAGATATGATGCAACACTGTTAGAAATCTAGACTTGGCACCAGGCCAACGCTGATGAACTGCACCGGCTGTAAAATCAGATATTTGTTCAACTTTTATGTTCACACGATTCCAAACACAGTTTTGTCAGTTGTATATAATGTATTTTTATTTTTATTATCTTTATTTTATCTTTTATTATATTATATTATTCTTGACCTATGTTTAATGTCATGTATATATTTTTATAGACTTAAGAAATAATTGATTGGTGATTGATTGAGCGTGTTGATGGAATTTGTTTGTTTTTGCGGCTGAAGATTGCATTTAAAACAGAATTTATAGGACGAAATACCATCGAAATCTTAACGCCTACTAGATCTATGGCGAAATTGTTGCCTATCTATTGTATTCGTCAGAAACGCGTTTACGGCATGTCAATAAACGAAAATCAACATGAAAGAAGTATTGAATTTCCGAAAGTATGTGGCTTATTGTTTTTGATCGAAACAAAAAACACGCCGGTAGCTATAATAAATATTCGATTATTAAAAACTAGTTAGATAAGCTATATTTTATAAGGCGTCGTGGAGTTACATTATACATAGTAATATATACATTTTCTCGGAACGAAAAATTATTTTCATAATACAACTTTACCTTGGCCACCGAAGACGGACGGCACCAGACTGCTTTTAAAAATGTACAGGTGTAAAACAGTTTAAAATCGGATCAACTTATTCGCCGGTATGTTTCAAGAAAGCACAGTTAGTTACATGCATGAAACGAAATTTTATTGTATCTTGTATGTAAAATGACATAAAGACTGAGTAAGACTTTTATTTCTTTTGCATTTTTAAACATATTTATTATATTTATATTACATGAATATTTTAGGCGGGTGTATTAGTGGAGCGTGAGGTGTGTAAATGTTTTTGTTATCCCAGCCATCGTGCACTCTATTTGGCAAGCTATTCACAATATCAACAAACAAGTTAGTGTCGTTTGGTTATTAAAACAGAAATACAATGTTATATTAACATTTAAAGTTACAGTTTTTGTTACATGTTTTTACCCATCTGTATGTTATTGATCTGTAATACCAGAGGCAGCCAGCGGTACTGCGTAGATTATGGGATACAGTACAACCGGGGGTACGTATCAATTTTTGCTCTTACAATAAGACCCAGCCCTTTCGTTCACTGGCCTGCCGTGCGATTTCGACCCATTTGGAATTTATAAGTATGCGCCGTCATGCCTGTTGCGCTGTTAACTGGCTTGCTCGGTCATGCTTTCTCTTATTTATTGAATTTCTTCCATTTAATCGTTAGAAAAAAAAACCAACTATTAACGATGGAAACATCGAAATCGTCCGCCGTATGCAGGCGGAATACGGCTTATTTTTATTACGAGCAAATATTTTAACAGTGAGTCATTGAAAAAAACTCTTTTTGGGTAAACATAGCCACCGCGAGCTTTTACTGGACTATAATGCCCATCGGGTCGAATCTGGTCCTCAGGCTTCAATGCAGCTTCAGCGTAAGTTTCCTAGTAGCACCACAATCTATAAATAGCTATTATAACATCAAAGCAAGCCTTCTTCCTCTCTACGTAATACAGAGAGATATTCGAAGTCAACGACCTAGCCTGAAAGAAACGACGATACCTACGCCAAAAAAAAAAGAAAGAAATGCCGTTGGTTACAATAGAGAATTATCGCGAGTTACCTTGTAAGCTCGGTATACCGGCACTTGGTAACTGTACCTATCATTAGAGTTATTGCAAATCGTAACACCGATATTCAAAAAAAAGGGGAGTTCAACTTATTGTTTTGTGTTCAGGTTTATTTAACAACTTCTAAACTTCACCGTTAGATTACAGTAACAAACTCGACCTAAACGTAAGCCGAGGAACTCAATGAAGTCACCTGCCTCTGCTGGCTCAGGTGGCAGGGCAAGGCCCGTGTGCCTGTTATTTTACTGTGCAGTATTTATACTACTTGTTTGTGGGCCTAGGTGTCGTCATGGCAGTGCGGCACTTTGTTTTTATTTGTATGTATGACCAACTGAAGAGTTACCCCTCCCCATAACCAAAATGCCCAAATATTTGTAAAAAAATAATAGGCCATCCTAACTCGCGGTAATTTTTCTAACGGTGGGGCCATCTTCAACTTTAAAATCAGCTCTCTCTTATTTTAAATGGAACACCCTGTATTTTTTTACGCCACGTGAGTGACAAACCAAATGCTCTCTCAAAATGGTGTATAGGTTGCCTATACCTATCTTTTATACTTTTTAAAGTAAATTCCGTTTTAACATATTTTTATTCCAAATGTCTATTTAAATGTAAGTAGGCCGTGATATAGCTATGCCTATTTATTAAGCCGTTATTGCAAAATGTAAATTTGTTGGAAAAAAGCACAAAATTTAAAGATTTTATATTATCTGCCACTATTTTTAAAATTTACAGAAAAAATTCATTAGTTGCTTATAATGCTACTTTCAATAACGCTTATTTCAGCTGAATGTGGTAATGACTTGTGTTTTTAAACAGTCTAGCCAGCATATACGGTTGCAACTATGGTATCCGATGAGTTTCTCCTGGTTTGCCTTTCTAGACTAAAGTAACCATTTTCACATCCCACCACGTATTATAAATCTTGTTGAAGAAGAAAGGGTTTTATTTAAAATCGTGGAATTTTCTTTTAGGCTTGGTAATCAATGGGCAATGGTCGTTGTTATTTTCTTGGGAAAAATTGCTATGTCTATTTAGGCAAATTTGGACTAAGCTGAAATCTACAGATTTTTGCACAAGATGGGTGTAAGTATACGCCATTTCAGGTTGTCATGAACGGTGTTTATGTTCCATTTAAGCAAAGGCTATCTTTATTTGATTTTCTGAAGGTGAAATTATGCGATCGACGGGCTGTCTTGAGTTTAAATGTTAAAAGCTGTTAAGAAACAAAATCGAGACTAATCAAAAATCAAAACCAGACGCTAGTATAAACGAACTTGAATTGACTGCTTTTAGTAGAGGCGTCGCTAAGCCATTGGAAATATGTGCTGATACGTCACGCACGAGAAATGAGCATGCATTGATTATCCATTGCAACATATGGTTACGGTATTACTTTTTTTAAAACCCATGTGAGTTATCCAGCACAGCTATAAATGTGGTGAACCGCCTATATTTTATAAATTTCCTGTTTTAACGGGCTGCGCAAAGTGACAATACACTGTTTTAAGACATAAATTATGTTAGAGAGCATATCTAAATTCCTGAATTCGTTAAAAAATTTACGATACACGTGTGATACACGGTCTATCCCAATTAAAGGAAGCAGCCTCATTCAAAGGCATGTTGCTGGAAGTAAACAAACGGTAAAATTTTCTCTCTGACTGCATGAAAAACAGGCCGACGAGGTGGTTCGAAGTCGATCGAAATGTACTCGATTGATTATCGCTCACGCTCGATCATGTTCCTTGTTTGCTGTATTTGTTGTAATTACGACGTTCTAGATTAACATAAGCTGTATGGTTAAGGAAATCGAATTCGGTCAAGCAACTAACGGCTGTTCATTTTGACTTTAATGTTTAGTCTACAAAACGGTTAAGTATCAAGAAGTCGATTTTATATTACCGGTTTTGGCTGAACATTTGACCGAGAGCGCCCGAGAATTTGCTGACAAAAACGAATCGTTCAAAAAATATCTGCATGCGCTACAATAGGGTGACTGAGCAAGCGATGCCGGCAAACGACCGAAACACCTATAAGCATAAGAAGGAACAGTTTAAAATGTAAATTCAGTGCTTTCTTTATTTCCAAGAAAAGATCACAAAAAGGACAAAGCAAATAAATCCTGACACAGCTTTCTTCGCGGCCTCTACTCCTTTCTTTTATGATATCTCGGGCAATGCAGCTGGTCATCTACTATGAGGATAGAAATTCATTTTTTTGGTCCAAAGCTGTCTGAGGTGCTACGGAGTATGAAATTACAAATGCTTTGAAGGCAAACCCGTGCTATGTTAATAAATTTACACTACCAACTACATTATTTACGTGTACAAACTGAAAAATCTCGGCTGTTCGGTCTTCGGCAATATTCCCAATCGGTAATCCGATGATTATTATCATATGATATACGGGAGCTAACAACAGGTATAATTTTTTAGGCTGCCATATATCACCATAAATCTTTTAAAATATTTTAAGCTACTGCGGCCCCGATATTGTCTATCTCAATTAGTTTCGTAAATAACATCAAAGCACGAAAATGAGGCAGATAACTAGAAATTAACCCTGATAAGTGCAACTTTTTAACGTATAAAGAAATGAAATAAAAAAGCACTGTTTGTTGGTGGGCCAACAGAGAGTATCCATCTCAGAAGTGCTCCATCTTTGGGGCTCATCACGTTGACGGGACAAGGCTATGTATTGCGCAAAAAATGAACCCTGTGAAACCAAAAAATCTTGGCTTGCTCTCTCACCCACGCTTGGCCAGCAAAGAGAAACAGGAGATGGTTGTAAGTACAAAGAAACCTGACAAGAAAAAATTTAAAATATGTGACAAGCAACCGAGACTCTTTGGTAAGAACACAGCTGCTAGAAACTTTCTTTTTTAATAAACAAAATGACATAAACTAAGTAAGAATAATGTTGTATATTTATGTTGCAAATACGTTTTCCCGGACTGTACCCCAATATCCCCACTGTTTCAAACACATACTGGACTGGGTATCTGCGTACACGGCATGAGCCGCGCTGATTTCTATCAATGGCAATCGACCGTCATATGTAGCGACACCTTTGTATAAAATGGTCGATTACAGGCGACTATTTTTATTATTTTCAAGGGTACCAGTACTTGCTTTGTTCTTGCAGGTATTAAATTCGATATATATATTTAACTTTTTTCTTTCTTAGTTTTCGAAATTACTGTTATTAACATGCGTCCTGTCCAATAACTCGAACTTCCACTGATTGTTTCCCTTCTAAGTGTTGTGGGACTGCTGATTGTTTCGTCAGCACATCAAGCCTCTAGGTACAGGAATTTCGTGTTACACGCTTGTGGTGTAACAGTTAACATTCCTAACCAAGTTTAATATTTATACATGCACAAGACTGATAAAGGTTGATGTTCAAGTTCAATACACCCTTTCTTTAAATCCCGGATACAAGGCATGTCCCGGCTCAAGTCCTTGTCCCGGCCACCTGCCTGCCGAAGCTGGTGCTACCTAACTGGGAGATTATAGTCATATGACCTCTACTGAAACCTTTTCTTTCTTTCCGTTTGAGGGATATGCGAAGTATTGTTGTTTTTACTTTTACCTAACAGTGTAATTGTCAGGCAGGGTGATTAACACTCACGGCGAGAGATACAGCGTGAAAAATGTGATCGCTTTTTGATGGTGGCAATTGCTCTAGCCTTTTTTTTAAGGTCATGTGATATTAGACCATTGATGTTGCACAAATTCAAGCGGCTGGCCTGCACAGCCTACATGCAGAATATTGCTGGATAATTTTAAAAGAAAAAGTAAATGGCATAATTATGCATGATGTAAGCTTCTTTTTAAAACCTTTTAGGAGTCTAATCTTTAGTCAGCCCTGGTCGGACCGAACTGCGTATCGGACAAGTTAATGTTTATGCAGTTTTAACATTTTATAAGAAATGCCAGTGTTCCCGGTGCTCTTTCATAAGGCCTCAAGGCGCATGTTTGTGTGCGGCAACCCCTCGGGGCATCTCGAGCCAGCTCTGGGTGCCTACAATGGCGGGACCTGGGTGAACAGGCGAAAGAAATTTTGAGAACGAGGGTCATTCACTTTTTGCCTATTTGACCATTACGAGGAGGTAGTTCTCGATCACAAAAATTAAGCTCCCTGTCTAACGCCTATATATCATGGCATACAGGCAACTTGTCGGCAATAGTGGGAGCGGGGCGAAGCTGGATGACATGAAGCGAAGTTGAACGCTTGTCAAAAGGCTTATCGACACGCATCAGAAAATATGCAGGGGTTGCATGACGCACCACTGTTTGCGGCGATCGAAAAGCGGCTTACGTGTGTTATTTGTGATTGAAGTATAATAATTTTCGAACGAAGTATTTCGTCTGCAATGGTTAAATATTTATCCTTTTTCAATCGAACATCTTTGTAAGAATTTATTACCGGGCCTGATATTTAT
>JACEGR010010496.1:0-18807 GCA_014170235.1 Listronotus bonariensis
CAAGCATTGACCCTTCACTTCCCAGTATCGATTTGCCTAAACATCTCTATTGAAAAAAGTTGACGTACTGAATATTTGAGGTTATGTTATATAACATAAACATAACCAAAACTTACGTTATCCATAGTTAGACGGTAAATATAACATTTATGAACATAAATCTAAAAATGTTTAAAAAATTGCCCGAAAAGGAGTCAAATATGGTTTTTTACCTTTTATTAATGAATACATAGGAGCTGACAAATTAGAAAAAGTTACAAAGACTGAACAAACAGCAGATCGTAGCGTTGCATACCATGAAACTGGCTGGGAAAGAATTAAGCGAATGTTTCAAATTGAGTAAGTTAACTGATAGACATAACCAAGTCCATAATGATGAACAAATATTTTAATTTAATGTTAACTTGTATTTATTTCTGTTCGTAACTAGTTCGTCCCATATCATTTATAACATCATTTGTGAAACATGTAAAGCTATTTACGCCTTGCACACACAGACTGTCCTGACATTGCTAACTTTTCAGTTAGTCAAATGTGTCGTTCAAATTCATAAATATTAAAATCTGTCAAAAATCAACATGCATCGCATACATTAGGGTGGGTCAAAATATGATTTTTTTTTCATTTTGTACTCTAAAAATTGGTTCGTAGACACCTCAAAAAAATTATCTCCAAGTATGAGCTCTTAATTTTAATAGGAATGTCCCACAACATTTAGTTTTATATTTTTTCCTGGTAATTTTCTAGAAACCTGCGGCAACTCCGATTTTAACGAAATTTGGTATATGGGGGTTTTGGGGCGCTGATCACGAATCTGAAATATTTTTTTGGCGGAAACGTTTTGTTCTCGAGATATTCATCATCAAAATTCAAATTTGAACTAAGCTTATTTTCACTATATTCCCTTCTTTTGCACACAATTCTTGATTTAAAGTTAAAGTGTCACAAAATATTTGATTTTCACCTTTTAAAACCTCGTTTTTCTACGTTTTTTACATTATTTTTGCATTAAATTGCGTGGTTTTTTTTTGATAATGCGGCAACCATACATACACATAGGGCTTCATGGCACACTGGGATTGAAATGATTCAAAGTATAGTTATGCAAAAATAATGTAAAATACGTAAAAAACGGGGTTTTAAAAGGTGAAAATCAAATATTGTGTGCCACTTTAGCTTTAAATTAAGAATTATGTGCAAAAAGAAGGGGAAATATTGTAAAAATAGGACTAATTTAAATTTCGAGTCTGATGATGGATCTCTCAAGAACGAAACGTTTCAGCCAAAAAATTCTTTCAGATTCGTGATCAGCGCCCCAAAAACCCCGTATACCAAATTTCGTCAAAATCGGAGTTGCCGCAGGTTTCTAGAAAATTACCGAAGTATTAAATGGCTTTTTAATTGAAAATTCAAACTGTACAGTCTGACATAACTATGTACATACATTTTGGAAATTCTTAAGGACAAGTTGGGCTAGTGTCCTCAAAGAATTTCCAAAAGGTGTATCTTTAAGGAAATAATGGTCCTACTAAGAAGAGATTTTTAATGTCATGACATAAATAACATCAAAGAGAAAAATATACTTAAATTTTTTATAAGTTTGTTATGTTAGAGTCATTAAATACCTAAATGGCCTTTAGCTCAGTATTAGCTTTGTTCGCGGGTCTAGTAATGAACCGATTCTGAACCAGAATCGAACTAGTTTAGAATTGTTTTAAAGCGCACGTCTAGTTATTTATTAGTTCAGAATTTTTATTTACCGCGAACGATTTTCTATACAGCTGAGGATGTATTCTAACCTAGCCTTTTGGTTAGGATTTTCATGGTTAAATTGGATACTACATAAAAAAATAAATTCAAACAAAAAGGTAAATTGTTATACTGTCGAAAGCCACTCGAGGTCTCTCGGCGGAAGACGATGGATTCCCTGCCTCCTCTCGTTTTTAACATAAGTAAGTATGTGTATTTAACTAAAGATAAAATTCAAACAACAAGAAATGGTAAAATCTTGTAATATTGTGTATATTTTTTAATTAAATCTTTATTTATTTTATTGCATACATACATTCATACGGAATACAATTAAAAATCCTTTGTTTATATACGCTTAGAATCACTAAATATAAAAAAATATTCATCAGGTATATTAACCCGCATAAAAAGTGGCAGAAACAAATAAACTGTAATACAACCGTTTATTTCTGTACCACAAAAACAGAAAACAGCTGACCATGTGGACAATGCGCATGAAATTCCGAACTGAACTTTTAGTTCCAACAAAAATCCCAGGACTGCTAATCAGGTTACGAATGACATAATATACACTTCTCAGGGTACTGACACTTAGATAGTTTGTCAGCACTCGCATCGAGTAACAGACAGAATTTAATTTTTGACATACATTGCTAACATGATAATTCCAGCTAAGATTTTGATCAAGACAAATACCCAGAAACTTTGCACTTTTTTCTAGTTCTATTTCCCGCGAGCCCAGAACTACTGTCTCTGGAAACTCGGAGTCCCTCTACTGGGTCCTGAAACAAATGTAATTTGTTTTCTGATTATTCAATATGAGGCCATTCTTAGAAAACCAACTCTGCGCTCTTTCCAGACAGGTGTCTGATGATTCTAGAAGATCATTGAATAATTTTTCTTTTAATAAGATGTTGGTATCGTCCGCATAATTAACAAGTTGTTGCCCTGCTTGTACCACTTCCTCTGCTATATCATTGATGTAGAAAACAAAAAGTATCGGACCCATTACGCTACCCTGTGGAATGCCCAATGAAATAAGGCCTTCTTTTGAAAAAAACCTTTTATTTTCATCATCTATAATTACCTTTTGTTTTCGTTCCGAAAGGTATGACTTGATCCATAAAAGAGCTGTTCCTCTGACTCCATACCGGTGCAGTTTCTCCAAAAGGATGTTGTGATTAAGGCAATCAAAGGCCTTGGACAAGTCTAAAAACATTCCCATAATTGTATCCTTATCTTCCATTCCTGTTATAATATTTTGTATAAAATCATATACTGCAGTTTCAATTGATTTTCTATCAAGATACCCGTGCTGTGTGTTACTTAATAATTTGTATTTATAAAAAAAATTAAAAGTCTTTTAGCCATAGCTATTTCAAATATTTTGGAAAAAACAGATATCAAACTTATAGGTCGATAGTTTTGTAGTAAAGATTGGTCTCCTTTCTTATAAATTGGCTTTACTAAGGCTAGTTTAAGATTTTTAGGAAAAACACCAGATTTAAATGAATTATTTATTATATGACATAGAGGCTCTGCTAATTCATATGCACATTTTTTTACCAGATTATTCGGTATTTCATCAAATCCCGAACTTGACTTGTTTTTTAATTTAGAAATGATTTCAATTATCTCAACAATCGTTAATGGTGTGACAAACATGGTGTTATTATTTTTAGGAAAATTGCATGAAAACTGCGCCTGAGGCAAGGTTTTTACCAATTCCGCTGCCGCATTAAGAATGAAATCATTAAAACTGTTAGCTGTTTGTTCTGGGTTCCCCTTTAGCATAAGATTTTGCTTTGTGTTGCCCCTCCCTGTAATTTCGCCAACTACTCTCCACATGCTCTTTGACTTATTGTCACTATTAATGATTTCTCGTTCATATAGGTTCTTACGGGACTCAATAAGTAATTTATTGTATCTCTGCCTACACAGACGATATGTTTCAATATACCCGTTGTCAGATCTACTAAGAACTAACAACAAGTCTAACTCGTTTTTACATGCATCCAATTCTGGGTTGCTAAAAGTGGGTCTTTTTGACTTTGTATTGATAGAGACATATGGAAAACAGTTGTTGAAAACAGGGATAAGAATATTCATAAAATGTTCCCATTGAGTATCAATATCAGTTTCACTTACATTAAAAAGGCTGTTCCAGTTTTGTTCAGCAAGCATTTTCTTAAATTTTTCTTTATTTTGGGAACTAAAAACTCTCCTTCTTACCTTATTAGTAGACCCAGTATCGGAAGCAACTTCGAAATGAATTACTTGACCCGTATGATCAGATATATGGGTGTCTATTATTTCTGACCTGTACGCTTGTACATTTGTAAAAATGTTATCAATGCAGGTTTTGGTTGTGCTGCATATTCGTGTATATTCTAAAATCGACGGATTTAAGTTAAAAGAACTAAGCAAAGACAAAAACTCACTGCACTTAGCATCCCTATTTCTAATATCTATATTAAAATCACCAGCCAAAAATATTAAACAACCCTCATTTAGAATACTAGAGAGAACATTTTCAACCTTATTTAAAAACCCATTCACATCAGCTGATGGTGCACGATAAATGCTGATAATTATTGCTCATTGTTTATTTAGTTCCACCTCAATACTTGCGCATTCACACACCCCAGTTTCAGATATACATGTAATGTCTTTTCTTTCTTTCCATTTCACTTCACTCTTAACATAGATGGCTGTACCTCCATGTGTTCCATTTGGTCTGCAGTATGCCGATGCAAGATTAAAACCCCTTACATTGTATGCTGGCAGCTGGTCCTTAGATTTCCAATGTTCACTAATACATAATGCAATACACTGCTTGTAATCACATACAAATTTCCCAATCTGGTCAATAGAGTTTCCGATAGACTGGTCATTATGATGTAGTATGCTCAGCGTTAGTTTTGGCTTAAGTTCTTGTTTGTTTCTTTTATTTCCATAAAAATTATATTTTTGTTTTTCAAAGTTACCTTTAAGTGATTCTTTTTATTGTAGAATAGTCCCAGAATCGGTTCAGAATCGAACCAGCGAACAAAGCTATTAAGCCCGTTTTGCCTTAAGTGAAACAGGATTCAGTTTAGGATGTTTGTCATTTTAGTATACCGGTATGAAAACCAAATCTTCGATCATAGGGAAATCATGCATTGAATCGCTTCCACCAATTTGCTATGTACTCTCTTCTCAAATTCACCGCTGCACCGCATATTCGCTTACACCGCTTCCGTCTATTGTCGGACGGCGACGCGATCCCACCTCAAATATTTCCTATGCTTTTAATGCCCTATGGTCGGCTAGTTGGTTTTCACACCTGTATGTTTGTGTCGGTTATTTATTGATTTGTTCATTTTAAATCAAGGATTTTTTTTTCTTTAATTTAAAGTGAATTTGGAAATATATCTTATGAAGCCAACTCAATATTACAAACAAGTGTTATGAGTCTATTTGTTGGTGGTTTATATGGGGGAGTAATGCATAGTAAAGGAGCATATATGAACTTTATGAGAAACCATGAAGCAACAACTTTTCAAACTCATTTGGAGGCAAAGGTTTGTATAAAATATATGAGTGTGCATTGCACAAATTTTTAATTTAAACTCTGTCCAAATTACATATGCAAAATTTTAAACCATAATCAACATGTGATATTGTGTGTACAGCTATTGGTTAAGGTAATTCTACCGATACCACAAGAGTCAAATGAGTGCTTAAGGTAATTCGACTACCGTGGTATTTACATTTGGCAATCCTGCGTAAAAACAGTAGAAATTATACGCAAAAATCTACTGCACAAGCATTTTCAAAACAAGTTATAGGTTTTAAACTGTTATGTTTATTTACTAATAAAATCTCTAAACCACCCTTAACAAGGTCAAGTAGCACATTAATTTAAGGATCAGCATGGAAAGTTTCTGTCACCTAACCTGTCAAACTAACGTAAATATTGATACATCGGATTATGGTCGTCGAATTGTTCACTTAAAAACACTTGGAAAAAAAAACATGTTTTCTAATTATTGCGGATATTTATTATCACTCATTGGATCTTGTAACCGAAAAACGTATTGGACTGGCATCAATTTTATGTTCCCATATCCTCTGTTATTCAATCTGTTCGTGAACGATATTTGTAATGAGCTGCGCCATTCTAAGGTGTGTCTTTTCACGGATGATTTAAAAATGTACAGAAGGATTGAGTGTCAGAGGGATGCATTGATGCTTCAGAGAGACTTGGATGCTCTATGGGAATGGTCACTGAACAACAATCTTCTACTTAACATTGGGAAATGTAATTATATCAGTTTTTTAACAAAATTAAAGATCTAGGTGTTTGATTTGCAGAAAATCTTAGCTTTGCGGAGCACATTAATAAGGTTAGTCTTAGAGGTATGAAAATGCTTGGTTTTGTACATAGAAGCTGCTCTGAATTCTCACTTGCCACCGCCAGACTTTTGTACTGCTCCTTGGTTAGGCCAATTTTGGAATATTCTACTGTGGTATGGTCACCACAGTATGCTGTTCATTCTGATATGCTGGAGAGGGTCCAGAACAAATTTTTGCGGTTTGCCGCATACAAGTCTGAAGTAAGGATGGAGAATTACCACCGCTCTGATTTACTGAGAAAGCTAAGACTATACACTTTACAGCATAGACGTCAAGTTTATGATCTCTGTTTTGTGTCTAAGCTATCTAATGGTCTCTTTGACTGTCCCGACCTTCTATCACTTGTTCAACTTAATGTCCCCTCTCGTAATCTTCGGAATTTTAATTTATACCATATCCGCCCTCATATCACAAACTATGGAATGCACTCACCGATGGATAGAGCTCTTCGTGTGCTGAACACTTTTGGTACGTGAGTGGATGTTTTTAACAGCACATTGTCTCAATTTAAATCTAAGATCAATCATATGGTTCCTTAATAAATTAGTACTTTACTTGTAGCTGTGATCTTTTTATGATTTGTATATAAATATTTTTAATCTGCCTATATGTACCTGTTATTTCTTAGTTATCTAATTCTAGCTTAATTTAATTTTGTAGTTATTTTTTCAATAGTTGTAATAGTCATTGTAAAAATGGGGAATCCCGTATACATAATAAATAAATAAATAAAAAAATATACCGTATTTGATAAACTTTTTCGGGCGCATCGTAACCTTTTGGCGGCGTTGCCACATGTCAGTTACATAGCATATTTTTTAAATTATTTATTAATTTCAATCACAAGCTCTGAAGGTCAGATTTTAATTAGCCAAAATGTTCAGAATTGATTTTTCTTCCGTTGGTACAACTTTCATAGATTCCCATAAGGATCAATGTTAAAAGCAATTATTTTATAATCTATAAAACTTTTTCAGTTCTCTGTAGACCTTTAAAAATTTAACTGGTTGATATTCTTATTATAAAGTACCAGTATGCTAAGTTTCATAATTTTCTGAACATTAATACTTACTACCTTAAAAGATAACGGTTTAGCTTTTCAGTGTTGCAAAAAAATCGATATTTTTATTTAAAAAAAACTGCCTAAAAAGAAATAAATTTTGCCATTTTATAGGTATGGTTAAAAAACGGGGTTCTAAACTAAACAATTAGTTCAAGAGTTTTGCTCAGATCGACTTAAAATTTTAAGAATATATTCTTTAAATGTTTAACAATAAGATAAGACAAAAAAGAAAAAAATTTGTAAATGGCAAGGAATTTTATGAGGCAAATCTTTAAACGCAATTTTCTCAAAAGTTATAAAAATGCACATACTAATATGGTGTTTTTCCATTGGACGGCAGTTATGGCTGTTGACACTCGGTATACAGGGTGATTCAAAAATCCATTACGAAACTTAAGGGGGTGATTCTACCCGACAAAATAAGGGTAGAGCTTCATATAATTTTTTTCAAAATGTCATTCGTTTTCGAGTTACAAGCTGTCACTCCCTTAAGTTTCGTGATCGATTTTTAAATCACCCTGTATAATATTTTTATGTCAAGAAAAACGAGACGAGACAAAAGAGCGGTTTAGACAAGATTATACTTTTTTGATATTATTTAAGTAGGGTTTAAATTATCATAAATATTATTTTTTAGAAAAATTGCAACATGCTGTAACAACAGCTTTTGGAAGAGGAGCGTTTAGAGTCGGTTGGCGATTAGCACTATTTTCAAGTTCGTTTGTGTAAGTAAATGTATGTTTTGTTTACTTTTTTCTCTTTTGTTTGAACCGGGCTGGGTAAAAGGACAGTCTCTTATAGTTTTAAGGTTATATATACAGTGTGTCCCAGGATAGGTGTTACTAGAGGACAAATGCTCCAAACATTTTTTAATGTCTAAACATCTTTTTGGGAAAGCTGGTCGCATGGTCCAAAACTGATAAATACAAAATTTTACTCCGATTGATAATATACAGGGCGAGTTATAAATAAAAATATGAAAAATGATAAAGAGTAAAGTACCCTTATTTTTAAAAAGGGACAAAATTGTATAATTAAATGTTGTAGAGCTAGGCTTCCCAAACTGTGCGTCGCGACGCCCTGTGGCATCGCACTGTCCTTCCAGGGGCGTCGCGTGTTGATGGGACCAAAAAGGGTAGAGAAGGTATATTCGAATATCTAGATGGTGAATACGAGTATTCCGTGATCCAAAAACGCAAAAATATTAGGCGAGGGATTTTTCTTTGCTCTTCAACGTTTTAAGGACTACAACCAAGAGACTGTTGTTCGTAAAAAATAGCGAGAAGCTTTTTATTGCTCTTCAAAATTTTAAGGATTGAACACAAGGGGCTGTTGTTGCTCTTTTAAAATTAGGCAAGGACCTTTTTTTTGCTGTACATTTTTTTGTAAAGTAATTTTCTGTTCATTTCGGCGTAAGGGCGTCGTGAGACAATAGCATGTGTCCAAGGGCGTCACAACACAAATAAGTTTGGAAACCCCTGTTATAGAGAATTCAATTTTATGTCCAAATTTAAAGTTAAAGACTTAAAGTAAAAAAATATATATTTTTGTCAATTTTTCACTTTAGCATTAACAGTTTTTTTAATACTTGGCTAGCGGATTTTAAAAATATATTTAATATTAAAATAAAATAATAAAATTTTCTTTTAAATTCTTCTACCTCTTGTCCCTTATTTATGTTGTAATGCGTAATGTAAAAAATTGACAATTATAATATTTTTTACTATTTTTTTGGTTTAAGTTCAAATTTTGACATTATTATTATTATTATTAAATTCTTTATTTAGCAAATATTTCAGCTAATCAGTTATTACAAAAACAATTTTACAATATATGTTAATTAAAATTAAAGTTATTAAATGTATAAAATTAAAATTGTTTAAACAAAGAGCCAATAAAGCACATTTAAGAAAAAAAAAAACAAATAAAATAGGATTCACAAACAATAGTCACACTAAATCTAAAAAATATATACATATATAAAAACAGAATTATAGAGTAAAAACAAAACTTAAATTAAAAAAATCAAGAAACAAACAAAATATGGCGTGCCAAAGTTAGTCACACTTACGGAGAACTAGAGGGGAGGAGGCTAATGGCAATGTATCAAAAATGACACTAAAAAGTTGTTGATAATTGAGCTTCAGAATATTACCGATAGAGGCGCACGCTGTCGAAGCGCTACTAAAAATACATGTTTTCTTATGAGCGTTTCCTGGTTTTTATTTATTTTAAGTTGATTATAGCCGATATAGAATTTAAATAAATATATACATAGATAATATACAGTATACTTAAAATTCATTATTGCTTTGTGCCGCAAAAATTCGCAATTGGCGGTCATCAATGATATATTATTTCTCCAATAGTACCGCTAGTACAAGTTGATCCACTAACTAAAATTATTTCATTTTATTATTAAATCTGATTTATATAACGATTTAGCTTTAATACTTGCCCTAATAAACCAATTGAAAATTTTAGTTTTTGTCAAAAATAAGAAATCTTGTTAATTAACTTTTGCCCGTATATCTTTTAAAAAAAATTCTATCAACCCTAAACCACTTTATATTGTAAGGCAATTAAATATATATTTTTATTAATGAAAAAATGTTGTTTGACATGTCTAATAAGTTGTTTATTTTTTATTATTAAATCTGATTTATTAAACGATTTAGCTTTAATACTTAATAAACAAATTGGAAATTTTAGTTTTTGTCAAAAATAAGAAATTTTGTTAATTAACTTTTGCCCGTATATCTTAAAAAATGTATTGTTTTGATCAACCCTAAACCACTTTATATTGTAAGGCAATTAAATATATTTTTATTAATGAAAAAATGTTGTTTGACATGTCTAATAAGTTGTTTATTTTTTATTATTAAATCTGGTTTATTAAACGATTTAGCTTTAATACTTGCCCTGATAAACCAATTCAAAATTTAAGTTTTTGTCAAAAATAAGAAATCTTGTTAATTAACTTTTGCCCGTATATCTTAAAAAATGTATTTTTTTATCAACCCTAAAACACTTTATATTGTAAGGCAATTAAATCTATTTTTTATTAATCAAAAAATGTTGTTTGGCCTATAATAAGTTGTTTCTAGTTATTGAAGTAAAAATGGAATGAAACAAAAGTTTTTTTAAAATATTTTTATTAACAAATCACAGTTTTTATAACTTTCTTAACTGTCTGCTTTTCTTCTTTCTACCTTCGTCAATCCTGTTGTTCCAAATAAAATGCATTCTACTAACTAAATAGAAGCATATTATCGCAGATGTCAATTCCGCTTCATGCTCACTACAACCAACACGGGAAACATATATATCTCTTCTAATTTCGACAATATTGTGGCAAAAGTGCCCTAAATTCACTGCGGTTCTTGACATGGGTCATATCGTCGCTGTTATTACGAAGGGGCCTATCTCGATATTTGGCGAAAATGAGTTATACCCATTGTTACACAAGGAAAGACCATATTTATGTTAGTACAAACTTGCATATCCTAATACTATACCAAAATGTAATTAAATTAAGATAAGGTCAGCGGTATAGGCAAAACAATGATACCAGTTTACTTTAAAACACTCTCCTGAAAAGTTGTAAATATCGAGATAGGCCTCATTATAACTACTTGGGAAGTTTAAACTATTCTTCAAAATATTATCTAATTTATTTTGTAATGCTGCAGTGTCATTTTCAGGGTCAAGAATATCTTCAACATTCATCAGCGTTTTGAGTATTTCTGATCCTTCCACATTACTTCCCTTGGGTGGTTTAACAAGTGAATAAGTACACATTAATCGAACATTTGTACAAAGAGTCTGGAGTCTGGATGATCATTAGACCCACATGCACTTCTTATCAACCTAAAAAATCTCTAAAAAGAAATCAGCACCTGTATTCTGTAACTCGATAGAAAAGAAATTTCCTGAAATTGCCATATGATTTACATAGCATAGAAAGGAAATTTCTTCTCTATCGTATTACAGAATACGGGTGCAGTTCTATTTAAATAGAAATATTTGAACTGTCAACGTACCTCCAACGCATCTTGATTTAACTTTGCTGTCATCAAATACTTGTATCCATGATTTTCACAGAGAAAATTCATAATACCAAGAGTAGTTTTCAAAGTAACAATTATACCATGAAATGTACTATCAAATAGGAAATGGATGTTATCTGCTTTAGCATATACTTCCCATTTACAGATATACTCTAGGAAGTCCTTGATAAACTATAGATACATACTCCATTAAAATGCATTCGATTCAGTACTTAGAGTTAGCAAACCTGTTTTTTACAGATCCTTTTTTCAGAATTCGGCCTTGTGGTCTTCTTGAGCTCATTATTTCAATGAGAGGGGATATATGTGTACTAAATTTTACATGTTGATCACAGTCAATTAGATTAACGTGTATTTTATTTATAGATTTTCATTGCTGCAGCTGTTCGTTTACTAAAAAACTATAAATATAAAGAGTGTTCACTTAAAAACTTACCACTCAAATTACCTCCAAAAAGAGAAAGATTTAAGAAAATCGCCGAAACACGTCAACATATGTATGAGCTTTAAAATGATGTATCACTCGACCCCCTTTCTCATTTAAGAATTTCGGCTGGTCGCCCTGATGGTTAAGGGGTTAAAGGGGCGCTGTCCAAATTTTTGGAAAAAATGTTCCCCCTCGAAAAGCGTATTTCGGCGATTTTCTTAAATCTGTCTTTTTCGCAGATAACTGAGTGGTACTTTTTAAATGAACACTCTGTATATAAAGGTATTTTGTTCTTCAGATTTATTTTTGACACACTCTATAAGCTTTACCAATATTTATTTTCCTGATAGTGTTTGGGGTCAACATCATTTACGGATAATTTAGAACTTACAGCAAATCTTCAAGGCTAAACTATTAGGATTGTCCACTTTAACAACTGTGTTCCAATGTTTTACCTTAACAATGCCATCAGGAGTCTATAAAATATAAGAGATCTAAGATTAGTTAATATTTCCAATTCGTAACTCTAATTAAAAATGTATATCCACATAATAAATATAATTATTATTCTGAGATTGCATACCCATGTCTGACTTCTGCTAACAATAAACAATTACCGAAAACAGTTTTAAAGTCTTTAAGAACTATGTTTACTATAATTATTAATAACTGTTTCTATCATAGTCCGAGTCCCAATATTTTGGTTTAAACCATTATGTCTCAAAAATATAAGAATAATTTTAAAAAAGATACAATTAAAAACCGAATAAATTAAAAAAAAATCTTAGTGATCTGGTCTGTTCAAAATTTTAGGTTATGTAAGTAATCTACGAAAACTTATAAACTAAAAATAATGTCCAGTTTAACGTAACACACTGCAGAAAAAAATACTTTACTAAAAACGTGGTTATAAAGAATCACCATAAAATAAAGGCTAAATTCTACTTACATTTGGTGCTTTGAAAAGACTAGGGTTAGGTAAACCTGCTTCTTTCCTTGCCTTTATATCTGAAGGATATCCAGTTTTACAACCCGGCACAAAGCAAAATCTTTTTGTGTATATCCTTTTATCAGTCATATTTACAAATCACTTTTAATTTCACCTAAATATGGGTAAAAACTAACAGTTTTTGGATACTTTCCATTAAACACTTAACAAAATAGTATCGCAAACTACCCGAGCGCCACGAACGGCCAACCAGTGAAACGCTTTAAAAGTATGGCCAGAATTTTGAAATTACGCCATTGCCCATTGCCCTCCTCCCCTCTAGTTCTCCGTAGTCACACTCAGGAAAAATTCAATGGCTTCTACAAAACAAACCCAACCAAATAATTCTGAAGAGAGATTGCCACACAAAAAACATTCGCAAATATTGTGAAACACACCCATAGCCCAGCAAAATAAGGATGCAGTTCTGAACAAGAATAAATCTCCAATTCCTGACACCACCTTAGAAGTTTTCCAGCGTAATAAAATGAGAAGCATTACACAATTCAACAACGATTCTCCCACCTAAGCGATTTATATTGTTTTTGTTAGGTGTCCTTGAGCCTTCCACAAAAATAATAATGCAGAGGTTTGTTTAGCTCCCGTTGTAGAAATAAATGACTCGTGTGAATTTTCCACCTCTACACTTTTGTTCTTATCGATACTACAAAAGAATAAACAAACTATTGAAACAAGTTCAGTCGTGTTCGAAACGCCAAAGAGTAAGCTACAAAAATGTCACGCAGTTGCGTCAATTCTCCCGATCTGTTTTTGTTACGTGTGTGGAAAGTTTGTGCCAGACAATCAGAAAAAGTCTATAACTACGTATATAAAAAGAATGTTACTTTAACTATTTCAAAATTAGAGTTGCCAATCTAGATAAATCGTGGGTGCCACATGTCTGCTGTTCAACTTGCTACAAAAACCTAACCTATTGGTCTCATAAAAAAATTAAGATGCTGCCCTTTACGAAACCGGCCATTTGGCGTGAACAAAGAGATCACATTACCGACTGCTATTTTTGTCTCACTAATCTCAAAGGGCAAAACAGGAAAAAGAAACATACTCTAAAGTATCCTGACGTGAGTTCAGTTGACAAACCTGTGTTCTGTTATGAGGATTTGCCAGCGCATTCATCACTAGACACTGAGACATCACCAAACAACTCGGAAGATTCGTCCTCTGATCCAGAGTTTCATGAGGCCTTCTACTAGTAATACTCCAGTCCTAGTGAGCCAAGAACGACTCGATGATCTATCCAGGGATCTGAATCCAACGAAAGAAAAGGCCGAACTTTTAGGGTCACGGCTTAAACAATGGAATTTGCTCGAACCCAGAGTCGTCATATGTAAATATCGCAAACGACACAGTTTTGTTCTCGATTTTTTCGAAAGAGGAAAGCCTAGTGTTTTGTAATAATGTTGACGGCCTATTCGTTAAATTAGCCTATGAGCATGTTCCTTCCGAATGGCGGCTTTTCATCGACTCCTCTAAGATTAGCTTAAAAGCCGTGCTTTTAAACAATGGTAACAAACTTCCATCCATTCCTGTAGCGTACAGTGCTAATTTAAAACAAACGTATGAAGTGATGAGACTTGTTTTAGACAAAATAAACTACAAAGACTACCAGTGGACCATCTGTGCTGATTTAAAGGTAATTGCATTAATTTTAGGACTCCAAACTGGATATACAAAATTCTGCTGTTTTTTGTGTGAATGGGATAGTAGGGATCGGTCACAACATTACACTCAAGAGTACTGGCCTGAAAGAACAGCTTATATCCCTGGCCAGAAAAATGTAAAAATGATCCATTAGTCGATCCCAAAAAATTATATTGCCACCTTTACATATAAAATTGGGATTAATTAAAAACTTCGTTAAGGCCATAGATAAAAATGGTTCTGGGTTTCAATGCCTAAAAAATAAATTTCCTTCTCTCAGCGATGCCAAGATAAAAGAAGGCATATTTGTTGGACCTGATGTAAGGAAACTCATGAAGGATCCAGAGTTTCTGGCAGCATTAAATGACGTTGAAAAAGAAGCTTGGTTGTCTTTTGTAGAAGTGACGAAAAATGTTCTTGGCAATCACAAATCTCCGCAATATAAAAATATCGTCAAAACAATGTTAAAGCTTATCAAGAAGTGGGATGCAATATGTCCTTAAAAATACACTTTTGCAATCACATCTTGATTTTTTTCCACAAAATATGGGAGCCGTAAGTGACGGAGCACGGAGAGCGATTCACGCAAGAGATCGCGTCATTTGAAAAACGCTACCAAGGCAAATGGGAACCCTCTATGCTTGCCGATTATTGTTGGTCCATCGTTAGAGAAACACAGGAGTCGTCCTACACCAGAAAAGCCAAAAGATCTAAGCGATTGAAATATTTTAAACCATCGTGAATATTGTAATTCATTGTTTTTCTTAAAAATGTTAAATATAATTATTAAAAAATAACAGAAGCTAACTTCGACTTTTTATTGATCGTACGTTTATGCCTTGGCAACAAATATTAAATATATATATTATATTCCTAAGGTGGGAGAACAAAGCTATTATTTTGACGATTTGTGTTATTGACTTGGAAGGGGACTTGCCTTCTAATACCAAAATCAGTGAAAAAGCAAGGCAGAGACAAGTAGTTACAACTGATGTTACCATAGAGGATGATTCCAGAAGACCCTTGATGGATAAAGATGGTTTCAAAGAGGTCACACATAAAAGGAAGAAAAATAGAACTACTCTTGGTTCAAATGAGACACAATGTAAAATTTTAGCTGTGGAAAGTAGAAGAGAGATTTTTGTCTCTCGACTTGATCCTAACACAACAAAAGAACAAATTACGGCACATCTACAGGATAATAAAATAAAAACACTTGCAGTGGAAAGGCTTTCCATTCAATCTGATCAGATAGCAGCTTTTAAGATTACTGTTCCATATACCGAGTTTAATTCGATTCGAGAAGCAAATATTTGGCCGAAATATACCATCATTCGACCCTATAGGAAACAATCAAATTTTCAGAAACCAGCCTTGGAAACGAAGCCCAGTCCTTAAATCAACACTACTTGTGTCGAACTGCAATAAGGCAGCCATCTGACGCCTTAAAAAACTCTCTGTGTTGCATGTTAATGTACAATCAATAAGGAGTAAAATAAATGAAATAGACAGTTTTATATGTAATAATAATAATCAGTATGATATTTTATGTTTCAGTGAACACTGGTTGAACAAAAATGAGGTAGGCCCTTTTAGGATAGGTAATTTTAGAAACGCATCTTTTTATTGTAGAGAGACATCAAATCATGGGGGAACAATGATTTGCATAAATCAAAATATTGATTTTGCTGAACGAAGTGATATAACAGCACTTAGCATTGAAAAAGTTTGTGAGCTCTCTGCTATTGAAATTCCTAGTTGTAGATTGGTAATTGTCACAGTTTATAGGCCTCCAAACTCCAAAATGGAGGACTTTATTTTAATTTATTTTAATTACACAGGTTTTAGATAAGCTAAATGAAAAAAATTGTGATGTTGTTATTAATGGTGATTTTAATGTCCAATTTCACACAAATGATAGTAATTACATAAATTTTGAAAATGTTCTAAAATCAGACGACTTTGTATCGTGTGTTAATGAAGCCACAAGGGGGTAAATTGTTTAGATAATATTTTAATAAACTTTCAAAATAGTCGGACCTTTTCTGCAAAGGTTATTGACATGAAGTTGTCTGACCATAAGGCGGTCCTGATTGACATGGATCTGGCTCGAGACAAACGTTGTTTGTTTGAGCAAAAAACCATAAGACCGATAACCAAAGAGCGCATGTATATGTTTTTTAATAAATTTAATGAATGTGATCTTTCATTTGTCAAATCAGGTTCTTACAGCCTGAATGAGAGATTTGAAAAACTTTTGAACGTCATTACGGAATCCATGGAGCACGCTTTTCCAAAAAGGTAATTAGGGTAGATAATCATAAGGGTAGTTATATCTCATGGTACAATGAAGAGCTTAAAGTGCTAAGAGAAAAATTACATTTCTTAAACGATTTATATAACTTTAAACAGATTTAGAAATTACTACAGAAAAAAGTCAATGATGCTAAAAAAATGCCAATGAAAATTACATTAATTCAAAATCAAATAAAGTTAAAGCTATGTGGGACGTTATTAATCACTTTCGACCCAGAAAAAAGAAAACGCAGATTTCAGAGCGCTTAAATGCTAACACAATTAATGACTTTTTTATTAACCAACCTAATAAAATAAAAACACACTTACAGGACTCTGGTGTTTCAGCCCGCGATTATCTTACACAACATATAGAGACTGCTTTTTCTTTTTCGGATATTACACCCAATATGGTAAGAGATGCTATTAATGATTTAAAAAACAGTGAATGCCAAGACATATATGACATGAATGTTGCACTAATTAGGAGTATACAAAATATTATTATTCTACCATTAACAAACTTGTTTAATGAATGTATTCAAAGTGGATATGTTCCAAAGTGTCTTAAAATATCTAAAGTTATTCCCATACATAAAAGTGGCTCCATTGATGAATGTAATAATTATCGACCAATTAGTATTATTCCCATAATAGCCAAGATATTTGAAATAATTGTCTCGAGACAGATCTATGTCTATATGGAATCGTTCGGTATTTTTAATCCTTGTCAATTTGCTTTTCGTGAGAAGCTGAGCACTGAGCTGGCAGTGCTCAGACTAATGCAAACTATAACAGATGAGTTTGAGAGCGGGGGTTTCGCTGGTGTCACTTTCTGTGATCTCAGCAAGGCTTTCGATTGTGTTTCTCATGACATTTTGATACTGAAACTAAAGCATTATGGTTTTACCGATGATAGTACAACACTAATAACATCTTATCTGACGGATCGCTGTCAGAGAGTATTGTTTAATGGACACCTATCTAAGCCCAGATGTGTCGGTGCTGGGGTGCCTCAGGGATCAGTGCTAGGGCCTGTTCTGTTTATCATATATATGAATGATTTGATGACTAGTGTCCCTGGTGCTGATCTGGTACTTTATGCTGATGATACAACTCTGGCTAATGTTAGTAAAGACCTGACGGAACTACAGAATGTTATGTTAGAGACACAGTTGAACGCCTCAAAATGGTTTGCCACTAATCACCTATGTCTAAATGATGCCAAAACGGAGAAAATAATATTTACACAGAAACAGCTTCCTCACGAGCAGTCTTCCGTTAAGTTTCTGGGTATAATCATGGACCAGAAACTTCTGTGGGATGGACATGTTGAGTTTATATCGGGCAAGTTGTCTAAAAATCTCTATCTTCTGAGAAATCTGAAACCTATTTCTAATAAAGGCACTTATATGAATGCATATTTTGGCCTATTC
Organism: Listronotus bonariensis; assembly: GCA_014170235.1. Lineage (NCBI taxonomy): Eukaryota > Metazoa > Arthropoda > Insecta > Coleoptera > Curculionidae > Listronotus > Listronotus bonariensis. Next base: position 18,092 of record JACEGR010010496.1, read on the forward strand.
CAATCAGTTATGTCCTATGGGATTCTTGCTTGGGGCCATTCTCCACAAGCACAAAAAATATTTGGTTTACAAAGAAAGGCAGTACGCATCATCGCTGGTCTCCAGTTTCGTGAGGATGTGAGGCAGACATTTGTAGAACTCAAAATCCTAACCTTTCCATCTTTGTTTATTTACAAAAGTCTTCTATGGATCTGGCAAAACTTAAAGCAGTTTAGAACCCACAATAACATCCACAACTACAATACTCGGTATTCACATTACATATTGCCAGAGTTTAAAAGATTGAATAAGAGTAGATGCTCATTTAACTATTATAGTCCTAAATTTTACAATAAATTGCCTGAAGCTTGGAAGAGCCTGTCTCAAAGGACCTTTCAAGCGAGGATAAAGACGTTCTTAATTAAGAACTCTTTTTACTCATTGGAAGAGTTTATGAATGTAATTATAGTGGATGACACTTAAATATTGTTAAAAAATAGCTTTTACATTTAGGGTTTTAAACAATATATGGACATGGGCAATCTTGCTACTAGTTTTTAGAAATAATAGTTTTATAGTTTTATTGATACCTATTAGTCAAATTTTATATTTACTTTTATTTTTATGTTTTCGTTTCTTGTGTGTGCTATTATAAGCTTATCATTATTTTGTTAATTTACCTGATGACGTATGTAAAATCTGTGTGATTAGAAACATGAATAAATATCTATCTATCT